>JAXGGA010003206.1:0-106617 GCA_038373865.1 Uloborus plumipes | reverse complement strand
GTTTTTTAATCCCCCCCCCCCCAAAAAAAACCCCCTGAAAATAGCCAATTTTTTGGTTTTTCTGGTTTGTTCCTGGATCAGAAGGTATTATTCGATCTCAATATATTTATTAAAATTTCAGAAGGCTTCACCAATCGTAACTGTTCCGTCCAAGAGCATTAAAATAAAACATTGAAACAAAATTTTAAAAAATCGCTAAAAACACATGAAAATTTTCATTTTTTTTCAAAATTTCAGACTCGTTGCGGGATCGGAAGATGTTATCCGATTTCAAAAATTTTTGTGTTATTTTGTAAGTTTTCACCAATCGCAACTTTTCCGCACTATTACGATTCGAAAATAAAAACTTTGTTTTTTTTCGCTCCACCCTATTGTACACGGTATGACACATTGTAGCCAATTACATTTAACTCCTCTGAGAGAGAGAAAAAAACGCACTTGAATTCACATATTTTTCATCGAATTATGAAAATAGGAACCTTATTTATTATATTTACACTGGCGGAAAAAAAATCCCAACACCAAGAAAGACATGTGTTAGATAAACGAAATTTGGTAGGCGTGTTTATACAACTGAAAGATGACATCGATTGAAATTTCGTGTTCCGCGCATAAGTGTGGCGCAGCTGGCGTCACTCAGAACATGCAATAAGGCTTGTTTTAAAAGCGTGTTGTGAAGCTCGTGTGTATTATTTTTCCGTGAAATTGGACGAATTGCGTTCATGTTAGCCAGGAATATCTTTTAAGAAGACGAAGAAGCCATTATCAACAGCTCACCGAGTTTAAACGAGGTCGTACAAATTGGCTACGAGAAGGTGGATTTTCATTTCGCGATATTGCAGAAAGACTTGGGTGGGAATGTTTCTACCATGCATGATTATTGGAAGCTATGGTCAAGGGATGGTACTGCCTCAAGAAGATCGAGTTCCAAGCTGCCACGTGGCACGACTGAGAAGGAAGATCGCCGAATCTTGCGCACGGCTGCGGCGCATCGTACTGCATCTGCGGCTGACATTCGAGCTGCAGTTGGTACCGTCGTGACCCAAGGAACGGTAAGAAACTGTTTACTTCAAGGACAGCTCCGAGCCAGGCAGCCTGTAGCCGGTATTCCATTGACTGCAAACCATTGCCTTTTCCGACGGCAGTGGTGCCACGACAGAGCTCACTGGAGGTCGGAGTGGAGATCTGTTGTAATTTTTGATGAAAACAGATTCTGAATTAGTGCCAGTGGTGGCTGTATATTGGTCAGAAGGAGGCCAGGGGACCGCCTGCATCCAAGCAGTCTACGGCCTAGACACACGGGACTCACACCTGGAGTTAAAGTCTCTGGAGCAATTTCCTACTACAGAAGGGGCATTCTTGTGGTTATCCCAAACTCACTGACTGAAAATTTGTCGTCAGTCTGTTAATTTAACCAGTAGTACAGCCCTTCGTGAGTAGCATTCAAGGGGGCGTTTTCCAACCAGATAACGCTCGCCCTCACATTGCTGCTGTAACGCAATGTGCTCTACAGAGTGCTGACATGTTACCATGACCTGCAAAATCACCAGGTCTGTCTCCAATTGATAACGTATGGGATATCATGGGATGGCACCTCGAGCATCATCCACAGTCAGCAATGACGGTGCTAGTATTGACACAGCAAGTGCAACAAGCATAGAACTCCATACCACAAAGTGACATTCGGCACCTGTATGACATAATGCTTGCACGCTTGCAAGCTTGCCTTTAAAATTCTGGAGGTTACACTCTCTATTAAATTAACATAATTTCACATTTGCACAGCATTTTCTTGAGCTTAAATTAGCCAGTGATCTTGTACATTTAATCAATTAAACATGTTAACTAGACAATTGCATTACCCAAATTTCATTACTCTACGGCAATTTTTTCTTGGTGTTGGGATTTTTTTTCCGCCAGTGTATTTATTTATTTTTTTGCTGTTTGAAATTTGTTTTAGCAATCTGGCTACAGGGTTCGTGACATTTCGCTACAGGGCCATAGTCATACCAAATAAAATCAACAAATTTTCGTACCGTACCTACTATTTTTGATTTTGCTCAATCTTGGTAGTCAATCTGTATCGGTATTCTGTACACCTAAAAGGATTTATTTTTTTCTGTAACAAATTTTATTCCTTAGATATAGCTAAGGAGCATTTGGCATTTTTTATCCCTTTGCGTAACTTTTTCCAATAAAAAGTAATGTATGGGCTGAGAAACCAATTAATAATTAGGATAGATTATGAATGAAAAAAAACCACTGTTGCCAGATACTGCATGCAATATTGGTCGAAATAATTTTTTTTTAAGCAAAACTGTAGAAAAAAAATCAATTTTATGAAAAATCCTGCCGTGATGAGAAAAAATTGCAGGTCATTTTCGAAATCATTAGATGAAATAAAATACGAGTCATCGAAAACTGCTTTTGTAGTTTTCAAATAGTTAAATTTCGCAGGATTGTATTACTTAATGTTTCTGAGTTTTTACACGCAACACCAATTGTGTTGAGACAAAGAGCATTTGGTCATAAAGGAAGTAATACAAAGGAATGTTTTAAAAGTTCACGTTCAAGGCCACCATCTTTGGGGTTTGCCCTTTGTCACTCCCCAGAGGTAAACGCAATGACTAATGACGCATCGAGGCTTCTTTTCTCAAGAAAAAGGAGGAAGTATATAGAATCGTTTCCTTATAGAATACGATTACTGAAGTACTCCTTATATAAAAAAATCGACTACTTGGTTCATTGAGGAACTAACTTCCTGAGCTATTGAAATGGATGGCCTGAAACTAAAAACTAAAATTATTCGTTCTTCCTTGAAAGTTCATTACTTTGAGTAGTTTACTTTGAAAACAATTTATTTTGGAATTTGAAGTGTGAAATTCGATTGCGAATGGATCACTTTCAAATAATTCAAACGATTCAAGGAAGATACATCGCCCCCCCCCCTCCTTCGAATTTCGCATTAAAGATGTAGTGTTTGCTTATGTAATTGTTAGATGAAAATTAAGATATAATTTATTAAGCACTTTTTCTTTTGGTACACTATTTTTTCAATGATTTCTCTAAAATGTGGGTCAGAAGTTTGGCAATGTTCAGTAGAGGCACAGAAGGAGCTGCATTGAAAATGAAAGTTGATTCTGGCATTTCTGACAGTAATAATCTCTACTGATTCAAATTAAATTTATTGAGAAAAATATGGTATTACTTTAGACATTATTATTGATGGTATCTTGTAACAGTATCTGATTAGACATCTATATATTCAGCATCATTTTTTCTACATTTGATATCTGTGGGTTAAATCTCCCTCAAATGGGGAGGCTTAATCTGGTTGGGACAGGTTTGAAAAAGTATGAAACCAATTAAATTTAAATAAAAAATAATAATGTTAAAAGTTGCCAGACATCATGACAAATAAGGCCAAGTTGGAAAATTTCTAACTCTTACGAAAAAAATAGAAAAATGTCTTTGCAAAAAGTGGGTCAAAACGCCCTAGTATTCCCTCTAATAGTTATTCATTTATCTTAAGGGTTGGTGTGTTCTATAAAACCGCCCTCTTCGGCTTTATTGACTGATCCCGAAGTTTGCTAAAACCTCGCTCGTCGTTCTAAATTTCCTTTTCCCCCATAAAAATTCCATTCTCGAGACCATTTGAGGGTTTTTCCGCGACCAAGTAGGTCTAGCTGTCGAAATAACCTCCCGTCTTTTCCACCAACGACAGACAGCCAGCGTGCGACCCAATCTCAACTCCTCAGATGCCACTTTTTAGCTCATCTTACCTCATCCTCGTGCGGCCCCCTGGGTGCTCGAGAAGTGCTTGGCGATCCTCGAAAAGTGCTTGGAAGATTGCTTTCTCGACGAATATGAGAATGGAGACGGTTATCTCGCTTGTTTTGGCAACGTGAGTGAGCATAGAGGCGCCCCAAGCTTGTATTTTTTGGCAAAGGAAAATTCTGAATTTGCCGAATGAAAACTTCTAATTTTACCGAATGATATAAAACGATCATGCTTCATGCACACAACTTGCATCTGGTGAGATTATTGGCACTGGTTAAAGAAGAAAAATTAATGTAATTCCCCACTCAACGTGTTGAACCATCATATCAAATGTACAGAATGAAGCATTTTTTTTAAAGGCCTCAGTGACTTCTTGGGAACTTCCAGCGGGTAGCGCCTAAAGGGGGGGGGGCGGAGTTAATAAAAATGAACATATTATTATTTCGGGAATGCAATGGATACGTCTTTTTCTTAATATAGGACTCAGCAGAGTGCCAATAATCTGTCCAGTCTGAATCGACTCTGGTTTCGGGTGGGCAAAAGTTCCTGCAATTGGACGAGCCACTTCAAGGGTGCTTCTCATCAGTGCTAGGATTGAAAAAAAAAAAAAAAATGTGTGGGGAGTTGTGGGGGCTAGTCAAAAGAAAAGATGGTTTGAAACTAATTTATATTACATTTGAAAAAATTTTACGACGAAGAAAAAAAAAAAAGAAACTAAGTATTTAAAGGGATAGCGATCTTCCCCCTCCCCAGAAACGGTATTGCTTCTGACCATATGTAATGAGCAAACCCTAGCAGCATCATCTCATCGGCCGATGATCGGCCATTCATCGAAACCCGATGAAATTCTCATCGGCCGATGATCCAATATGTCTCATCGGCCAAACAGAATCCGAGCAGCAAAATCCGATGAGTTTTGCTCGAAATACGATGAGATTTGGAGCAATTTACGAGCAGAACAGTCCCGTGCCGATGAATTTCATCGGAAACTTGATCGGAAGGATATCGTTTTCCGATGGAATATAGCTCGGCTTATTTTCATCGGGAAAGTTGATCGGAAGGATATCGCTTTCTGATGAAAAGTAGCTCATCGAAAACCGTGCTCGGATATACTGATCGGAACGATGTCATCGTGCGTTACGGGATCAGTTTACAAGGAGTTTGATGATCGGCCGAGCAAAATCCGATGAGTTGATGGTACTTGGGAAAGCATTCCTAATCATTTATGCTGCCTACAACCGTTTATTATGAAAGCGGTTAAAGTACAACTGTTTTTGACGCAGACTACGCGTGTTTCAATCACATTTGGTAATAAAGGAAAAGCAGTTGGTGGTGAAAATTGCACAAATAGATGGAGAAAAAAATACTCCGATGAAAAGACACTTTTTGTTTTTTGTACATCAAGTTTATCACTAACTGTCCCATCGATTTTTAAAAAATGCATGCACGTTGGAATACGCCACTTACAGTCGTAAATCTGTACCTCAGAACCAGACTAACGTAAGTCCATTTTCGTCATTTTTCAGTAGAGGGGAAAAACGATGTATTCGACAATCGTTTTTCCCCTCTACCGAAAAATGACGAAAATGGACTTAAGTTAGTCTGGTTCTGAGGTACAGAAATGCTCCGCATAACTATGAAATTCATTTGTCAAACACCTTTTCATTTCGAGCTTAATGTTTTCCGACTTAGGTCGGCAAATTTGTGAGAGAAAAATTCCATCTATCTTTTTAGACAGTATATGAAAACAAAGTATAATGGACTGAACGTCTCTTTGTCACTCTGTTTTTACGGGTACATTTACTATTCATTTATTTATTACCATAACCTTTTATATTGTCTAGACGTGATCAAATCCAGCAAGTTGTTTTGAACCTTCCATAACGGCGGATATCTGCTCATTTGCATTCGTTAATTGTGATCGCACCTGTCCTTCAAATGAGCGAATGCATGTGGAGGGTCAGCGAAGCGTGGCTCTACAGTTTGCCTTCGCTCATACATTCTAAAAAAAAACGCGTTCCTCTCATTAAGAGAAGTAATGACTGAATGCCGGTGCGTACACGATGGTTGCGAACGACCTTCTCCGCGACTTCAAACAAAGATGCTCAAGGACTCGTTGCATTTCTTGTGTTAGTTATTGGACGTCATTTCGGCGCACTACTCATACGCAATGCATATGGTGATTGCTTGAATGCTGGGGCACCGGTCGTAAAAGTGCGTTCTTTCGAATATTTAACTCATCTATAATCGATGAAAATGACGGCACATGACATTTGATGAACGTGATATAAAAACTCAATCGTGTTTCGTTTTTCATTGATGCTTCGCAATGTAAAAAATTAATTTGCTTGATCCTCGCTTGATTATGCGTATATTTCTCTGTGTTACCCATGGGTCAATGGACAAAGAATGCGGGGATTAAGATACTTTAATGCAGGGATCATCAAAGTGGCCGATACCGGTCGGCATAATGCAATTGAAAGTCTTGGGAGATGAATGTGACAAGACCCTAATTTAGAGCAATTTAGGTTCAAAGTTTTATTGTTGCAGCTTTTTCCTTTTCTGGTTTTGTCTTTAAGTAAGCAAATCAAATCAGTTTAACGACATCCATTTTTTAATGTACCAATTTTTATTCGTTTACCTGTGTCCAGATTATATTTTTAAAAAATGTAACAATCTCCATATATTATTTCTCTTAGCCGAATCCTATACCCGGTCGAAACTCGCTCATTTCTTTATCGAATTGCATGAAAATTTATGATTTTGAAGCTTATCCTGCGGGCTATTGACGAAAATTAGACCCACCCTCTAAAAAGTGTCGGTTTGTTTTTTATTCGAACTTCAATTTTTGGGCACAAAATTGACTCTATCTAGCGAAATAATTGTCGAATCGTCTCCATTTTGATTTCATTCGAAAGATTAAAAAAAAAATGCGTTCTTTAGAACGTTTCTCCGCTAGCGCCGCGTAACGAGAACCTCGAAAATCCACGTTTAAGCGACTTATAAGCGATTGAAGTTTGAAAAAGTTAAATTTTTTGCTCAACTGTTAAAATCGTTACCATTGTTGTTCAAATCAATTTTAAATGCGACATTTCAAGCCAAGGCTTAGCTCGGTAAACCTTAATTGTAACTTTTATTGTTTCAAAATACTATGGTAGTTTTGCGATCACGGTAAAATAAACCGCTTTAGCAGGGGAGCTAAACTAAGACACCAAATCTAACACATCCAATCGAGGACTGAAATCTTTGAACCTGAATAACTCAATTTTAAGTTTAGAGTTTTTTTTTTTTTTTCGGAATTCCGCACGGGTCACCTAGTATTATAATTAAAATACTTGTAATTTATTTTAGCATAAGAATTTTCAATAATCCCTCGTTATTCTGCTTTTAGTACTAGCACACTTTACTAGTAAGGATTATCTTTCCTTTTCCGTGTTTACCATATTCTCTCGAAATATGAACTCGAAATCGAACAATGAAATATATTCAGATTAAAAATGCTTTATAGCTAGAGAAGTTCGTATTAATATGAAATCGGCAATCAGGGTCAAGGGTTGTTTAAATTTTTAATTTAATCTTTGTACTTGTTTTTTCATTATTACTCAACACACACACATACTTAAAAACTCACTCTAAAAATTTTAGGTATTATTACCTAACAAAATTATGCACATTATTCTTTATGATTCAAGATTCCAATATATAGGTTGCATTTCTTCATCTCAATTACAATTAACTATAACGTTGCAAAATACAGGTTGCATACGATACATGTCTCGCTTACAGATTCTGTGAAGCCTCAAAGCAGTTCATTAATGACATTGTTATTAATGAAGCGAAAATGTTGCGACTCCGATTCACTTCGGATTCCAAAGGGAAGTCGGAGTCGTTGCCCTCCCTCCCTCCTGTTTCTCGATTTCAGGATCCGTGATCCGCATCGCTTAATTGTCGGCTGCCACGATTGTATACATCCACCGAAGAAAGGAACTGGGTTCCAAATTCTCTCTGGGCGGACACGCATCTTGCCCTTCCACACCTCTCTGAATCAATCCCAGTGGCACACTTGTATCTCGGGAAGAACAATCGCCTTCGAATGCGGACAGGCTTCATTTTCTGGACTCTTTGTCCCGTTTTTTTTTTTATTACGAATGGTATCGGCCGATTGTTGTTGTGTGTGTGTGTTTTAAGCATAATTTATGGGTTAATGCGTGATTGATATTAGTTTATCTCAGTGGAACAATTTATTGAGAACTGTTTCTGTGGGTTAAATTGCAAAATTCCGATGAATAGTTTTGATCAGTGCTATAGGCGGCTGGTGTGCCAAAAAAAAAAAGAAAAAAAAGTGGAGAGTCAAAACAGCTGTAGGATAGTTATGGGCTAGCTCTCCAAAAGCAGATTTTTTCCTTTTTTACATTGTAAAATTGAGCTAAATAGTTAGATTTTATTGCTAGTTAAAATAATTCTGAAAAATGTGGAATAGGGCATCAAAAATCAGGACGGATGACCACTGTAGACTATCCCAGTTTTTTTCTCCCCCCCCCTTTTTTTTTAACTGACAAGAGAGCAACTCATTTATTTGAAATTTTTGTTTTATTTTCGTTAAATAAATCAATCCTCACTGTAAAAAGTCATTTTTCAATCGATCGTTGGTTTTTTGCTTTGAAAAGTGAGGGGGCAAGAACACTTTTCTTTTGAATGAATGGTAGCTGTCCCCTTACTCCCTCATACGAGCCGCCTATGATCAGTGGTGTCCACCCAACCCGCAGCCCTCCTTTAGTCCCCGGGTATTATTATTACCTTTTTCTAAAACGAAATACAGAGATTTAGCAACGGACCAAGGAGTGGGAGGCAGGAAATCTCCAAAATACTCTTCTTTTTCCGCTGTCAAAGGTATTCTAAAATTGCATTTTTAGAACCTCAACTTCATAGTAATTCCGGTCGAATGTTTCGAACCTCCCCTGATATCATCGAAATTCGTCAACATTTTCGTTTTTCGGAGAAAAGTCCAGAAATCTCATCCCTTCTAATAAAATCATGAAAGATGGACCACACTTCCGTTTTAAGAACTTCAATTCCGAAACATTATTTTTGCCGGGTCCCTCAAGAGAGGGGCCATCGCCCCCCCCCCCCTCCGTTCTTGTCTCCCAATTTTTTTACGATTTTGATGACTACTCGGAGTAGCCCGATGTTCCAGAGAGTCGTATTCCGTTCTGTTTCCCTTGACTCAACGCTCCTTTTCCGTCATCGCTCTCCTTGGACGCGGTTGAGGAGCTCCAGAAAGTTGCTTGGACTCTGATAATTGTGGGTGATGCGCGCGCGTCCCGGAGGGTTCATCAGCCCCTCGGCTGGCGAGAGGTGTGCCCCTCTCTTCGGAACGTAGGCGCCCGGCTGGGCGATGGATCGAGAGCATGTGTCGTGTTGCTTTCTAGAAGTTGAGTGGGTTTCGCTCTTTCACCGGTGCTGCGATTGTTTGAAAGTAAATCCTGTTTATTTTATTTATTTTATTACTATCATTACTGAATTTGCGTATAGCCTTTTTGTGAGAACGTGTGTGAGTTTTTAAGCACGTGTGGTATTAAAGGTGAGATTAGGTGACCGAAAATGAAAATGGGATGCGAAATTGCTTGAGGAAAAATGTACTTCTCCTTTTATTCAAAATAAGTGAGAAATCTTTACATTCTTATGATGTTTTAATGCTCTTTATTACGTTAATATGTACAGTTGGTCATGTAAAAGTATAACTATATATTTTGAGCTCTTAAAAATGTTTTAATTCTAAAAATAATTTATTAATTATTTTGAAAATTGATAAAAAGTGACTGCGCAAAAAAAGCATAGTCCCTGTTTGGTGTCAATAAAATTAAACTAAATTTACAAAGAAAAAACAATCAATTCGTCCAGTAATAAGGCACCTTATAGGTCATAAATGTTACTAAAGGATTTCATGAACAATGAAAGGAAGAAGTATTTCAAATATTTACTACTAAAAATAATTTATGAATTTAAAAGATTACTGCAATTGTAGCAAATGCACCCACAGCTCGATCATATAGCATCCTAAGACTGCAGTTTCGCCCTTATTATGGGCTCCTCAGTTAGGAATAGCCAATAATCGATCCGGAGGCAAAAATCCTCTTATTGTAGCTAAGATAGCCAACAAACTGGTAGATAAAATGAATTTATCTTACCTAAACTGCAGTCTTAGGATGCTATATGATCGAGCTGTGGGTGCATTTGCTACAGTTCTGCCTCAGCCCTAGCTTACGGGCAGTTACTCATTGCACATTACTGCAATTGTTTACGTTTTATTCATAGAGTATTTGAACACAATGGATAGATAATGCTTGTGATGATTTCACATCTACAAACACACACACGCAAACATATTCACTGGCACACTTACAAGCACACACTGTCGACTGTCATACACGCGCACACACGCCCTCCACTTCAGTGCTGGCGGATGTTTGTTACATGGAACTCGATGGCTGTTTTCGTCTAAAGAGGATTGTGTAAAGTGGAGAGGCTTAAGTTATAAAAAGTCTATTCACGGGGGGCAGGAGCCATTTGTAGAAACAAGAAATGCAACGAGTAGGGTCCTATCGCAAATTGTGATTGCGAAAATTATAATTTGAATTCAAGGTAGCAAAATTCAAATTTATTTATTTTACTTTTGGCCAGTTGATTAAGCAAAAATAATAGATGAAGCATTAAAAAGTTGGGTCTGGTTGGCTGTAGAAGTTAGTGTAATGTTAATATTTTAGACCCAACAAAAGTATCAAATCATAACATGAATAATAAAAGTAAGAATAACTGTAAAACGCAATGATAAAATGGGAATAAAAACAAAAAAGTAAAGGTAAGAAAAAAAATTTAGAATTAATATTAAAAGAGGCAAAAATGTATTCCAGCGGAATGACGTATATCCGGCTTGTTCCTTCCAAATATCCGTTTTTTAGTCAAAATGGTATCCGTTGCAATTCTATTTTCCCTACTATTAATAGATAGTTTCAATTGTTCTTAAGAGTGTTTTGTTGGTAAGTTAAAAAGCTTTGAGCTGTATCATCAGAATAATGATACAGCTCAAAAGCATGAAGTAAAGACTCTGCGCAGCCTAAGCATAAATTAAATAACCTTTTTTTTTATTGTTGTTACTTGGTTTTATACCATATTCTGTGTTCTAATTTATCATTGTTTCCAATTTCATGGTTGTAATGCAGACATTTTTTCCCTTCTAGGCAAATAGCAAAATGTGTACAAGAATGCAAGTCCCAGGCATCTAATGCTAAAAGGTAAGTAAAGGGGGGCAGCCGCGGCGCAAATGCTTTTATTAGCTATGCTTTTATTGAATAACATAAACTTATATAATGTTAAAGTTGATTCTGTTGAACTGATAAATTTGCACTGAATATTTATTCGATTTGTTGTTTCAATATCCCAATCCGTTTTTAGATTTTTCGCACTTTTTTGTTGTCCCTGACAAAAGAGATATAACGAGGGGTTACTGTACCTTCATAAGCTTGTCTCATTCAATAAAAGCATAGCTTCTGTCACCCAGGCCATTTTTTATACTACCTTGAATCACGTAATTTAATATATGCAGTCAAAGTAGTATTTTGCATCCATTCATTTATGACAGCTTTTAAAACTGCTGCGGGGGAAAAAAGGCATTCTTACTTAAAGTTGGCTTTTTTCTGAAAATATTACCGAACTGGGAAAAACTCTTTACAGAAGACAAAGAGAAGAGCATGCATTTTAAAAATACTGTTTTCGTTTTGTTATCTCTATAAAAGTCCGATGAGGAATTTTTTACAACTATTCGAACAAGTGGTGTGACATCGATATCGATGTGTTTTTCTTATAACATCGATGTTGTGCTTTATGTGTTTTTCTAAAAGTTGGCTTTTTTCTGAAAATTCTACCGAACTGAGAAAAGCTCTTTACAGAGGACAAATATTAGAAAAGAACATGCATTTTTTAAAGACTTTTTTCGCTTTGCTATCGCTATAAAAGTTCGATAGTAACTTTTCATAACCATTAGAAAAGTGGTTGTTGTTTATGTTTTCGAAACTTCGATGTTTTTTTTTAAACATCGATGTTTTGCTTTTGGTGTTTTTACTGAAAGTTGGCTTTTCTCTGAAAATGGTACTAAGCTGGGAAGAACTCTTTACAGAAAACAGAAAAGAGCACGCATTTTTAAAATAATTTTTTCGTTTTGTCATCTTTATAAATGTCCGATAAGGAGTAAAATATATGTATATCTTAGAATAAGAAGTGCGACACTGATGTCGATGCTTTCGAACATTAACAGCTTCCTCGACCTCATGCCTCAAAGGTGCAAAACATTGATGGCCGTCTAAGAAAAGCATACTCTGTAATAAAAACGGTTTTCTTTCGAGGAAACGCTTTTTTTAATTCGATTTTCTCGTTAAAACCAATCTCTGGGCTCAATATGTATCCACAACCTCGACATATTCCAATTGTTTTGAGCAATGCAATTAAAAATTGCTTTGCGAAATGTTTTGAATGAAACCTGACATGATCACACCATTGCTACCAATCCTCCCGATTGTTCCGGGAATTCCTAAATTTTCATAGAAACAACGAAATTTTCTGAAAAAGCGGATTTTCCTGTGATCGGAATTTCGGGAGTATTTCTATTGTGAAACGCTTACGATCGCAAAAACGAAACCCCTTTCACACACGAGTATAGAAATTGTATACCTCCGAACATTTTTGTAATATCTTTATTTTATTTTCCTAATTTTTATCCCACCCCCCTTCCGGGCCTCCAAGCAAATAAAAAAGAAAAAGCGATCAAGCGTTTCCGATTTTTTTTTTTTTTTTTTTTGTGAAATTACTTAATTTTTACCTGCTACAAGAAACCTTTTTTTTTTAAATCATTTACAAGAAAAAACAAACTTATGCCTACTTGAAAACTTTTAAATTAAATCAAATTCCGAATTTCGTTCTCTGTACAGGCCTGATTTAAGAAACCCCTACTTAAAAACCCTTTTACACTTGCATTTTTGTTGTTGAATTTACTTCATAAGTGTCCCTAATTTTCTGCTTTCACTATTAGCAGCTACGTAAAGCGATCCGATATAGATAACCCTGTTTATTTTTAAATCCTCTAGATTTTAACATTATTATTCTAAGTCTCCGTTATTTTTTTCTTCTCCCCTTCAACAGAATGGCCCGCATCATCAGGCAGCAGAGCCGTGGTTCTAGAGTTGGAGAGGCGGATTCAAATGGTGAGATCGTTTTCTTCTGTTTCTTCAGGATTCGAAAATGAACTGGTAGACATGAAATGAGTGAATCATTGAACATTTTTCTTGGGTTGCAGCGGTGATTGTGTTCCGGTATTTTACCGAATTTCCGGTATTTTCATGATCGATTCTGGTATTTTCAAGTTCAAAAATACCGGAAATAAAATATTTTCAATTATGCTTTTATCTTCCCACCTCCGGAATATTTTTTGCTTCTTCGGATTTTCGATGACTATTAATAATATTCATTCAATAGATATGTTAAGATGCCATGCTAATTGTTTTTTTACTTTAACAAATTATTTTATATGCTTCTTTTTTATTTTGATGCCTTCATTTAAAAAAATGCAATCGATTTGCAACTGATACGAGAATCGATTTTTTCTCAGTTTTGATGGTGATTACCCTTAGTTAGGAAACAAATAAATGAAATATATTTTTATTTACATTAAAAATTCATCAGTTTAAAATTTGCGAGCGAAATTCTGTGTCTTTTATGAAAATCAAAATGTCAAAGTTAAAATTTGAAGATCCGATTTAATTTTATTTTGCTTCAATTATGTGGACAGTAAAAATAATATGTTTATCGTAGAGATTTTCATTGTAAATCTGAAGAAAGTTTATTTGAATTTTTTTATATGCCATTTTATATGAAACGTGTTAGTTTTTATGTAAGGTAATTAATTATTATATATGTATAATTATAAAATTAGGTGTGCTTACGTGATAGGGGGTGGGTTTTAAACCCCCCCCCCCCACTACCACACATTTTCTCTTTAAAAATTTCAGGTATTTTTTTTATGAGCTCACAATCACCCCTAGGTTAATGGCGTTGAACCACTAAAACTCTATTTTTTCTCAGCAAAGGCAAAGAAAATTAAGAACAGCTGCTTGTGTTAAATTTCGATCACGTGCCTTTTGCTTCGTCTTAAACACGATACTACATTGCTACGTTTGTATGGAAGCTCTGCGTTTATTTATTTACTAATGTTTTTAAGAAAAGAAAACTTCATCAAAATTTGAGATTTCGTGTTTAAAATGTGTCAATTGTTAGAATTGACAACAGAATTGATGCAACAGAAGCGGATTCAAGATCGTTTTCTTTTGTTTCTTACGGATTCGGAAACGAATCAGTATAAATAAAATTAGTGAAATGTTGAACTTATTTCGTGGTTAAAGTTTGAACTCAGTGCCGCACTTACAGAGGGGGCTAAGGGGCCCTCCTTGATCCCCTCCTTGACCAGAAAGACTCCAAAAAAAGCCATGGCCCCTCGATTACACCAGCAAAACGCCTAAATTTGTGTTTTTTGGGCTTTAATTTTGGAAATTTTACGAAACTGAAAATTACTTATTTTAAAATATGGCTGCTGTAAAAATCTTTTCCCTGGAGAATCAACCACCACTAACGAGCTAACCTCTCTCTTTTTTTAAAAATAATTGTTGCAGCTTTCTTTATTCAATGTTGTTTTCTTAGTTTGAGCACAATTAGGTTGATCTGTGTCTTTTAATTGAAATATTTAAACTGAATAAAATATGGGAAAATCAAAACGGTGTTGGTTTTTATTTTGTTTCAGATGAAAATGATGAACTCCATCTGTCGGCACGATTGAAAAGAGCAGTTGCACTAATGTGTTTAAAAAACGGTTGCGTGTGAATATTTTTCTCTAAAAATATGTTTTTTCTCATGTTCAGACATGTAATAAAATATTCTAAAAAGTTCTCCAGACTTGCTTTTTTTTTTTAATCCCCAAAAAATTCCCCCAAAAATAGATTTTCTTGTTTCTTCTATAACAGGATTCCTCCTTAAGTTTGAAGAGCTGTTTTCTTTCTTGTGACTAGAGAGGTTACTTTCTAAAAAATGATCGCATCCCTACCAAAAGCATGTACCAAAGTCAAACCTAATCTTCTATTCCATATAATTTAGCAAGTATTAAGTTGAAAGGACTTGGGTTTATTTTTGTGAAATAAGTTTCAGTACGAAAACTTGAAGTCTTGAAACATTAACGTACTTTCTTTTCAATTTATTTTTTAATGTTTCCAATTACAGTAGACGCTTTTATTTAGTTTTATACAGTGTGTGTTTTAAAGATTTTTTTTTCTTACAGGAGCTTATGAAAGTGACGATTCTGATGATTGGGGAAGCGATTTTGAAGATGACAGTGATGATGAAGTAAGAACTTCCTGTTCTTTTGTCCTCACCCCGAATCACTACTATGTATAGAGTCCATTCCAGGTTAACTGACCGAGTTTTATGAATCACCCCATCTGACCATCTTCAAGTTTGGTGAAATTTAGTAAAGATGTACCCACGATTTTGATGCTGTTTCAATCAAATTTCCAGCTTCCAAGATTCAAAGTTTGCGGACCTAGGATCCCTTAAATAAAAGGCTCCAAAATGTCGAGACGCTTTGTGAAACGAATTACTATATTTTAGGCTAAGCTGGCTGAAAAATTTATCATACTGCTGGTTCAAAGTTATTTTAATTTTTTCGTATCCATATTGTCATCTCAAAGCAACAGTAGGATATCTTACCACTATTCCTATAAAATGTCTTACGATTACATACTCATAGTTGAAAGCATTTGTTAGAGCATAGCCGGCTGGTGCACTAAAAAGGTGGGTGGTCAAAAGAGATGGGGGAAGCACTTCTGAAGCTGTGTTTTTTATTTTTTTAAACAAAATTAGGTTGCATTAGTAGACCTTAAAATTATTGATTAAATGACGTCGAAACAATACAGAGTATGGCCTCAAAAATCAAGACAGATGTTCAAAGTGGGCATCGCTCTTCCAATTCAATGTTTCATTGTTATGAAATGACAAGAAAAACTCTCTATTTCTTACAATTTTCACCTTTTGTTTTCTTGATATAAATCAATCCAGTGATTAGAAAATTATTTTTAAATAGATTATTAATTTTTAATTCTGAAAAGTGAGGGGGCAAGGTGCCTTTACTTTTGAAAGTGAGGGGGCAGTCGCCTGACTGTACAAGCCGCACATATTTTTACGCATGTTTTGAAATTGATTTTGTTGTGAATCGTTTTTTTTTTTTTTTTGCTCAAAACTTTTTTAAATGTGTTTTTTTTCTTTTGCAGGTACAAAATGAGATTTTAACCTCAGAGCTTAATAACAACACACTCCATAGTCTGGGTCATTCAAATAATGAACTTTGTTGCCGGACACGTAAGAGAATTATTTTTTGTTTATCTTGTTTCACGTGTGATGTTATATTATTTAATATGGCATCGAAATCAAAGAACTAATATATAAAAAGCGAACTATTTTAAGAGATTTTTAGGTCTTGAAAAACTATTGGAGCCATTTTCATCATCATAACATGTTATGGTTTATAAAAGCAAAAAATTCATTAAATGTATGTTTTTCCATGCTTCATCCAGCCCTTTGTATTTCCCTTGCAATAGAAAATTCTCTGGTTTGAACTAGATTTGAAAAATTACCTGCAGTCTGAGTCTTCCAAAATTAGAGTTAGTTGGCTTTTCTGCTTGATCGATGCATGTCCATTCAATTTTGATTTGAACTTTTTAAAAGTGAAACGGTTAACATCTTTACATTAAATAAAATCTTTTTAATGTACAATTATTTACAAACGCCGCTTCTTGGCTAGCAAACAAACAATGTAGTGCATAAACTGTTGAATAATAATTTCTTTTAAATGAATAAATTTGCTTGAATTATAATAAACTAAAGTACCAGGGGACCGAGCCCGCTCGGTTAAAAAAAAAAAGACGTTTGTAAACTCGTGTTTTTTTTTTAAATGCGAAGTACTTATTTAGATAAACTTGAAAAGCATTTTTAAGCCATTGGTTGCAATTATGCTTTTAAAACAGCCGTAATTTGTTTTAAAAAACACAATCTTATTTAATCCATGCTCGCCATAAAATCACACCCAATTTCATTTCATTTGGCGCCTAAAGCGCGGAAGGGGTTGATGAGAATGGATGCAGAGTCCATGTTCTCCAGTACGCATTTGGTTCCAGTTGGTTTTGACTTTCACTTGACTTCACACTCCAAGGTTCCCCCCGTACATACCACAACTCGTAGTTTAACCGGGATGGGGCCTTGAAGAGCGCTCTGTTCATTTTTGAACCAGGCCCAAGGGCGGAGCAAACCCTCCCAGCATCCCCTAGAGGTATCGTTTCACTTGGAGGATTTTATGACCACGAACATTTTTAACGTCCCCCAGCCATCATTAATGAAGATGGTGGATCTTTGATCGGCTGGGCTTCCTCTATATGATCGGACCGGGACCCTCTGGTTACGAGTCCGATGACTTACCTATTGGACTACCGCGCCCCACACCCAATAGGGTAGTTGTGACCTACTGAATATCTCTTTTTTAACTACTAGATATTGTTAAGAGGCTTACAAAACACAAAAATTCACCATTGCCGAATTTTAAAACACAACGGTTGATTCTTAATGATTTTTTTAAAAACCCACGCGCAAAAAAAGCGCGCCTTGAAACCGAAACCCGTGACGTCAGAGGGCAGTAACTTTCAGCCTTTCATCCATAAAAATTGGATTTTTGCTACATTATCGTTTCATTGCGGGATTTTCTCCTTCCGTAATCAATACCTTAAAGTCTACTAATTCACTATTTAAAACTGGATTTATCAAAGAGCACTCTAATACCCTGCTAGGGGTGATTGTTTTGATATTTTTTGGCGAAATCCGTAGTCAAATTTTTAGAACGCATCACTTGGCGAGAAAAAAAAACTTACGGCAGTGCAGAGCGAACAACAGTGCGGAAGCCGGAGAAACCGGTTTCTCGAGCTCCTCGCATCCTAAAGCTTCTCTTCACACTCCAAGGTTCCCCCGTACATACCACAACTCGTAGTTTAACCGGGATGGGGCCTTGAAGAGCGCTCTGTTCATTTTTGAACCAGGCTCAAGGGCCGAGCAAACCCTTGGCCCAGCATCCCCCAGAGGTATCGTTTCACTTGGAGGATTTTATGACCACGAACATTTTTAACGTCCCCCAGCCACCATTAATGAAGACGGTGGATCTTTGATCGGCTGGGCTTCCTCTATATGATCGGACCGGGACCCTCTGGTTACGAGTCCGACGACTTACCGATCGGACTACCGCGGCCCACACCCAATTCTAACTTTCTTTTGATCGATCTCTTTTAAATTTCAAAAACAATAAAATTCTAACGTGTTGCCAAAACTCGTTTGCCAAATACCATAAAAATTTAAATTTACGCTGATGTGATTAAATATGAAATCCATTGTTATAATAAAACGTGGTTGCTATGAAACAGTAACAATAAGAGTAATCATAAAGAAAATGGCGAAAGAAAGCTCGTCAAACTTCTAATGAAGGCACAAAAAACGGGGTTTTTTGTGAAAACTTGCGTTTTTACAGAAAAAATGCCGATGTAAATGAACTCAAAAACCAAAACTTAATCTAAATACAAAATTTTATCAAAATCGTTAGAGCCGTTTTCGAGTTCCGAAATATATATATACAAAAATTGCTCGTCTAAAGATATTAGATAGGTGCAATTTTGTTTTGAAATTTAATATTTAAAGAAAATTGAGTTTCGTATTTATTGATTTTTTACCTGAAATATCTTACTAAACACTCTTGAGGAGGAAAAAAAGTGTTTGAAAACTAACTGTAACACTTTTATACTCAATTTTTAAATCGTACTTGAAAAGTAAAATAATCCGATTTTTATATCGTGTAAGTTACCATAAAATTGAATAAATGTCGCTGGACAATCACCACTGCTTTTATCCCATGGCTTTTGAATAAATGAAACAGCCTGTATAAGACACTATCTAGTGAAGCCTTGCTTTAACATTTCAAAAAACAATAACAATTTAACGTTGCCAAATACCATAAAATTTAAACTCGCGCTGATGTGATTAACTATGAAATCCATTGTTAAATTAAAACGTGGTTGCTATGAAACAGTAACAATTGATAATAATCATAAAGAAAATGGCGATAAAGAAAGCGTCTCAAACTTACTTAATGAAGGCACAAAAAACGGGGTTTTTTGTGAAAACTGGCGTTTTTACAGAAAAAACGCCGACGTAGATGAACTCAGAAACCAAAACTCCATCTAAATACCAAGTTTTATCGAAATCGTTAGAGCCGTTTTCGAGATCCGAAATATATATATATATATATATATATATATATATATATATACAAGAATTGCTCGTTTAAAGATATTAGATAAAGTCTGTCTTCTTGAATTCTGAATGCAAAATAAAATGAAATAGTTGTTTTCCTGATATTCAGGCAGCTGAAATCTTGAATACTTTAGATGACCTAACTCTTTGGTGAGGGGTGAATTTCTGAAAAGAATTGTGGTGGCGTCCGAGCCAACCAGCGAATAGTCCGCTTGGCTTTGGGGATAGATCACTCCAAATGAAGCTGGAATAGAGAAGTAAAAGTATCATAGCACAACTCGCGCTTTTTAAACAGTTCTCTGATGACGTCAGTCCATGTGATTTACACTTGAGGGCGGAGACCGTCCCATATTTCTTATTGCAGTTGCTGCTGCTTTATAAATCACGTTCGTTCCAAACAATTTTAATTTAATCATACATGTGATTCTTCAGCCAATTGGCTGAAATCGGCCAATTTCATTGGCAAAACATAGTTCCGTCCTTCTACCGATCTGCCTTAAAACAATTTCCATGCGCTCTAAAATTTTCAATCCATTTAAAATTTCCACGATCTCTAGACGAAGATAATGGAGCGTGATGGCGATCTACCCAGCTTTAAAAGGGAGCATTCTTCGTTTGCTTGGTTTTGGTTAGAAACTTCAATTTGAAAAAATAAAGTAAAACAGATTTAGAGAAACCAAAATGATGAAAGTTAAAATAAAAAATTAAAAAAATTTTTTTACTAAATGCATTTAATGTAATAGCACTTTTGTACGTCGACCCAACCAGTCACAACATGTCAAATATTTTCAGCCAAACTGTTTTGAAAGTAATCACAGGTTATGTTTAATAAAGCGGCTGATTTAATAAAAAGGATTATTCAATGAAGAATGAAGCTGATTTTTGTTGTTTCTGATGATTTGATTCATTAAAGTGGCTGATTCAATAATTACCTGTCTTCCACTGTTTTAGGACTTTATAAGTCATCCAATCTTGTAAAAAATGTAACTTATTTTTTTACCCATTTTTTATATTGACTGATTTATTGTTACAAACTAACAACTCTGTTCTGTGTTAGTTCTAAAACACTCCCTCATGCCTTTTTGCAGAGAAACCTTGTTCCAAGACCGTATTAGAATGTTCTCCAGGAAAAAGCATTCCAAAGCCACCAGATGTGCCTGTGATTCCCAAAAACATAAACAGTCTTTCTGGGTAAGTGGCAAAATTGAATGTTTTCATTAGATCTCACATTTTGTTCCCTATTCAGTTACAATTTAAATAATTATGGATGATTTGGAGTCAAAATGCTCTTAAAGATCCCATGGCACTATTGCTCTTTGAACTAAATGTTTCCCATTTAATAGTTCAGTCATTAAATAACTATGCAATTTACCACTATACGCACTTTTATGTCACATAAGCTCTTGGGTGCTTACATATTTTTGTATTCATAAAAAGATGTATTTTAAAAATAAAAAAAGATCTATACAGAATCCTTTTTTTTTCAATCCTTACCTCATCAATTTCGTTCTCCTTGCAAAAAACAAATTATCTTTTGACATGTAAGTGGTTCTAGTATTGAAAACTGATAATGGAGTTTCTGAAAGAGAAAGATCCCAGCAGATGAAACAAAGGGGGGAGGGGGGTACTGATTTTTACTGTGCAGAAAGAATATGTTCATTACATTTGGCTCTGAAACAAAAGGTTTAGCATGCAAATAGCTAAAACTGTATAACATGCAGATTTTTGAAGCTTTGCCTGATCTATCCCTGCTTCTCTTTCAGACCAAAGAGCAGCCACTCTGGCATTCCGAGGCCGCCCTCCAAGAGACCTCCCAGCCACCCACCGCCTCCTCCTGTTCTTCTGGTAATAAGCAGTTCCATGATTTTTTTTTTCTTTTTTAGATGCAAAATTGTGACCAGGTTTTGGAACACTGTTCCTAGACCAGTTATGCCATCCTTATTTGGCACTTTCGGCTTCATAGAAATGTAATCTGCCTTCGGCTCGGTTATTGTCTGTTCCATACTGATGGGTTCGTGGTAGGGACACAACTGCAGTCTCTGGTTGGCATACCTGTGCTGTCAGCATGTTTTATGTAGTTCTGCCTTCGCCCTGGCTTAAGGGTATTTTTGAAGCGTTTCTCTAGCCTTCTTCTCTTTCTAGCGTTTCCAGTATTTTTTAAGTGTTCCTTTTCTTTTCGAATTTTGGTGTTCAATATCATATTACTTAGTGTTTCTAAAATTTATAAGCTTGTATATGTTTGGATATATTTTCAGTTTTCTATTTACACCAAATGTCACACGAAAAGAACACAATGTAATGAATAATAATATTTTTGAATGTTACACGTGCAAATGAAAAACATATTCTAAATGAATTCATTTAAATATTTTTTGCAAAAAAAAAAATTTAGTTTATTAAATCAAATAGTCATTTATAATATCCGTAGCTCATTTTTAATGTTGCATGATAAAGATTAAATTTCTTTGTCGTGCCACTAAGGAAAGGAGGAATTTAAATTTCCTGTCCTCTTGCTACCAGGTCCATCGCAGGGCGTCGATCCCCCCTCCTGGCTTTGAGAAATCAATGTATTTATATATAAGTGGACATAGTTTTTGATGCTTTTCGATGAAATTGCATTGTGTTGGCA
Organism: Uloborus plumipes; assembly: GCA_038373865.1. Lineage (NCBI taxonomy): Eukaryota > Metazoa > Arthropoda > Arachnida > Araneae > Uloboridae > Uloborus > Uloborus plumipes. The sequence goes on along the minus strand of JAXGGA010003206.1, from coordinate 84,773 downwards.
CCCTTTGCCTCTCTCCCCCTGAAAAACTTGGAAGTGACGAGCCTGCTTGCCACATAAAACAATGGATCTTTGTGATTTGCTACCTACCATTCATGGTGCTAATTCAGTAGACACTGGTTAATTGAATCGGTGATTAATTGAATTAGTTGCTTTAATGAATCAAATCGTCAAAAACAGAACAATATCCAGCTTTACAGAAAGAGCCCCTTTTTTGGATCGGAACTGCTTAGAGCAAACAAAATTCATACCAGCGGCGGTCACGACAAAAGGATACCCCAAGCCATGGCAAAGTAAAATCAACAAACAACTTTGATTTCTCAAAAGGTTACTATTTTTTTTTATGTATTCCAAAGTTTTAAAGTAGTTTACTGTTTTTAGTAAATGCAGATACACAACCCTTTAGGATATTGTTGCTATAGAATTCCATCATGCATTCATTTCTGTAAAATTTTATGCATCTTTTGTGGTTTGAACTATAGTCAGTGTATTAAGCTTTTTTTGACGCTGCTAGTCCTTTTGTGTGATTGTAATCCACCAACTCTTGCTCTGCAGGTGTCTAGTCAAGATGAACCCCAGGAAGATTACGAAATCCCGATCGTCTCATCCGGCCCGAGCAGGCAGAACTCCCCTTATTCGGAAGATTCATTCCGAAGCATAACATCAAGTGAAGGAACAGTTACAGGTCAGAAAACATTCTGTTTTCGTTTTTCTTTGTGATTATTTTTCCACGTAAGCAGTAACTGCAATGAACTTGCAATAATTCATGGAATAGGGTGACACGGTAACCGCAGATATTCCGAAAAATATGTAATCATGCAATACTAGCGCATACAATGCTGGATAAATCTATAACACTCACATAGGCAATTTAAAGTACAGCTATGGACATTGATTGCAAAAAATATCTGTAAAAAGCTAAAAGCAAGCAACAACACACTCATACATTTAAAAAACAATAATACCCTACAATTAAAACTTCTTGCATCAATCTTGACTGATCTTGATATTGTATTGACAGCATCAGTATTGCATATGTAATACGTCATAAAGATTGCATAAGGATTATTATAACAAGATTATTATGACAAGACGTATGCAGTATTACATACATGTTGACATATTAATATTGATTTTGTCTTGCAATGTTAAGATTGCATAAATCTTGTCAGCATCAAGATTGAAAATAATATTCTTGATATCTCATTGTCGCCGTCAAGATCATTAGTGCACACAATGGAAGAGAGGCACATGCACGGAGTTTTATATCCAGCAGCCTTCTATCTTATTTCTTTATTATCTTGTTTCTTGTATCGTTGGTTTTTTCTCTTCTTCTATGCGAGAGCAAGCGCTACACGTGGATACGATTTCGGCTTCGTTAAAATTAGGTGGCTTCATTTTTGTGTGCATTATTATTGTTTTAGAGTTATTTATTTATGATCCTATAGCTACATTTATTCAACAATGTAATGCTATCCAATTCATACCGCCATCAATGAGCAATCAATTGCAGAAATGTGTGAAAATAAAATCTTTCGTCCCTAAACGTGGTTGACAACAAAGGATTACATGCAAAGATTTTATCATAATAACTTCAAGCTCCCGAGTAAGCTTAGTTTTATTCGTCAACTATTTATGTTATTATTTTAAGATAGAATATTTTTTTGTCTAAACAGTATTTTTAAAGCTGACTTCTATCTAGAATGTATCTTGCATTTTTTGTTGATTATCTCTGTACAATTTAAGGGGTTACAGTACCTTTCTAACAAATTTCTTTAATTTAAGTGAAAAAGTTAATTCTTTGAAATATTTGTTTCTGCACTTGTTTAAAAATCAATAATTTATTTTCAAATATCAAAAATTTTGAAAACTTTTTTTGAAAATTTGAAAAATGTAAGAAAATTTCAGTTTTTTTAAAACCCTAAGGCTTTTTTGTTTTTGCACTAATTTCAAAATTTCTTTTTGCAAAATGATCGCAAGGAAAACCTCAACAAATCTGTGCATTCATTTTCTTATATTTTGATTAGAAAATATTTTGTGACCTTTTATGTAAAAAATTCTTAGAAAATTTTGTTCTTCGAGGTTTAACAAACTCTAAAAATTTTTGTAATTTATAAAACGCTTATTCAATGCACAGTTTTGTTAAATATATTATCCTGAGTGCAAAAAATATTGCTTTAAAGTTATATCTTTAATAGAAAAAATTCCTTAGCATTTCTAGTAACATAGAAACACTAAAAACTGATCACCGAGAAAAAGCACTTTAAAGTTTGGCTTTTCCATTAGAACACATAGCATGTATGCCCTAAAGTCACTCATAACTTTTTAAATAATTTAGCTAGAACAATGCTGTTTTTTTCTGAGTGTTTTAAATAACTTTTACTTTTGAAATAAGCAATAAAATTTTTTTTGGTCTTTTGGTCATTTTTGAGGTACTGTAACCCCTTAATATTTTTCCATAATCCTAACTAGGCATTTATGTATTTCTAGTACTAAAAGAAGCTCTAGTACTAAATTTCTGATCATGTGTCAGCCTTAAAAATATTCTTAAGCTAGAAAATTAATCAATATTGAAGAATAACAGAAATAGTTAAAGAATGAAATTTAAGTCATGAATTTGAAGTGAAAATAGCACAAATAAGTAAATAAAGTTCCTTGCATACAAATTGTCATGTCATGACAATCTTTATGCAAGATTACAAAAACAATCACATCTTATTTACAGATTGATATCGGCTTGTCATCACAAGATCTTGACATTTTGTTGTCATGACAATCTTTGTCATACAATCGAAAATCAGTAACATAACAATCTTTCTGCAATCTTGAGGCAAGAAGTTTTATTTACTGGGTAGTAACGTACTTAGTACCGAGCAAGTATAACAAACTCTTAAAATTCAAGAATGTAATTTTTTCCCCTCAGACTGATAATATTAATATCTAAGTAAATACTCTTAAAAAATGTATCATTTTGCTCCAAGTAGTAAAAGATCTCGTTTGAGTTCAAAGTTTTCACCGAGAAAGAATGCTTTTGTATTTTTGAATATCGTTTCAAGCTTTCAAAGTACTAACCATTAAAGGTTCAATGTGGCTCAGCGTAAAAGAAAAATGTCAGTTTATGCTGCTATTTCTGACATTATTTTGGCTTTTTTTTTTTCACATTCCTCATTCATAATACATCTCACTTTCCTTTTGTAAAAAGAAAAAAAATCAGAAAATTAGTTGCCAAAAATTGTTCTTAATCAACCTAATGACAGAAAACACTATATATGTAATTCAATAAATCTTCATTCCAAACAATAAAATAATAATAATAAATGCTATCATTTTCTCTACTTCTGTTATTATTTATAGTGTTGTTTTCATTAACTTTTATAGTTTGGTTAGTATTTTTTGGAATTGTATTTAATGTTCATTGTATTTTTACTCTTCTCTTATGAATATATTTTCTTTCTTTTCAGAGACATATGAATTAATCGAACCTGTAAGTTTCAGTCTTTATTAGTTTTTTTTGCTGTACTAAGAATAGAACTGTCTAATTTTACTCAATTAAAAAATTTTAAAAAGTATTTCACTTATAAATATATTAATACTTTTGTAACTTTATGCACAAACTGTTTTGTGTAAAAGATTAGTTTTGTGCATGGCATAGCAAATAAGATCTTTTTTTTTTTTTCTACTTTTGTTTTACCAATTGATTTGAAATTTTGTTCTAAATTGTTGCTAATTTTTCAGCCTGAGGAGGACTATGAAATTGTGGATGGTATGTTTATTTTTATGTATTTATTTATTTTATTGTAATTATTTTCTGTTTTGTTTTGCAATAATATTTAGTGAAATTCATATGACAAGCATCTTTAAGCTTACAAATAAATTATGCTTATTACTATGAAAAAGGAAAATTTTGCTTTAAATGACAACCAATGTCCATTTGACAAGCTGGTCACAATTTCCTTCAGTCAAATTAAAGCAAAATAATATTGTCCATATCTTGCTTAAAAAGTTACCAGAGTGTCACATATTACCTTTTAAACCTTACCAGCGGGTGACCGAGCTCCGCTCGAGGAAAACAGGTATCGAAGCTAACTCGAAGATTTAAATTTTCAATTGTGATTTATCAAAACAATACATGCCATAAGAAAATTTGTGAAACCACTGCTGAAAAGATAACCGGTTAAAGTGCACCATTGTAAACTATTCTAAACAAAGTTAGAGTCTGGAAAGGGAACTATTCTATACAAAGATTAAGTTTGAAAAGTCATAGGAAATAAAATGTAATTGATAATAAAAAAAACTATACAATTAAAGAAATGGTACAAAGTGAGCAGTGTAAAGATTGAAGCGTGTTGAAGTTCAATATTTTTGACAAATTTATTTAGAAAAACCAAACCTCGTGATTCCTCGTGGCCAAAAACCCCAGACCCCCAAGTTTACCGGAGTAAATTAATTCTGGGGCGATTTTCGAATTGGCAACCATTCCTCGTATTACCCCTAACGTGTACCAGGGGACCGAGCCCGCTCGATTAAAAAAAAGCAGTTTGTAAACTCGTGTTTTTTTCTAAAGTGCGAAGTACTTATTTAGATAAACTTGAAAAGCATTTTTGAGCCTTTGGTTGCAACTACGCATTCAAAACAGCCGTAATTTATTTTTAAAAACACAGCCCTATTTAATCCATGCTCACCGTAAAATCACACCTAATTTCATTTCATTTGGCGCCGAAGACGCGGGGGGGGGGGGGTTGATGAGAATGGATGCATGAGTCTCTGTTCTCCAGTACGCATTTGGTTCCAGTTGGTTTTGACTTTCACTTCACTTCACACTCCAGGTCCCCCCCCCCCCCCGTACATACCACAACTCGCTTTTTAACCGAGATGGGGCCCTGAAGAGCGCTCTGTTCATTTTTAACCAGGCCCAAGGGCCGAGTAAACCCTTGGCCCAGCACACCCCAACACACCCCCAGGTTTCATTTCAATTGAAGGATTTTGTGACCACGAACATTTTTAACGTCCCCCAGCCACCATTAATGAAGACGGTGGATCTTTGATCGGCGGCTAAATGATCGACCCGAGACCCTCCGGTTGCGAGTCCGACGACTAACCGATTGGACAACCGCGGCCTCAGGACCCTATATAGACGAGCCGACGCATCAAGATTACCACTTAGGATCCAGCGCGTGTGTGAGGATTGTCTTTTCTGGCCAGTTATCGCTTTTTGGTAACTTTTTACGTAAATTAACAAAGCTTGGCAATGTCCCGAAACTTTGCTCTGGTAACCCTAATTCCTCAACAATGAAAAATGAAAGTGAAAGTTAATAAGTTGGATCCCAAGTGGTGAAACTTAAGCTTGATGCGTCTGCCTGTCTATATAGCGGCTCTACCGCGGCCCATACCCAATTCTAACTTTATTTTGATCGATCTCTTTTAAATTTCAAAAACAATAACAATTCTAACATGTTGCCAAAAATTATTTGCCATATACCATAAAAATATAAATTTACGCTGATGTGATTAAATATGAAATCCATTGTTAAAACGTGGTTGCTAAGAAACGGTAACAATAAGAGTAATCATAAAGAAAATGGCGTAGTAAGAAATCTTCTCAAACTTTTAATGAATCCTATCTGTAACTCCGAACTTTTCGACCGTAGCCCTTCAAAACCGGCGCCAATCGATTCCCCGTGGCCAAAAACCCCAGACCCCCAAGTTTACCGGAGTTTATTAATTCTGGGGCGATTTTCGACTTGGCAAACATCTCTCGTATTATAGTATAGGATAATTTATAATTATAATTCTATTATTTTGTTTTCAAGAGTATTTCATATTTTATAGAAAAATAGTTTTTAAAAAATAGCTTGCTTTTTACTTGAAATTGAAATTCATTTTTATTGCAGAAAAATATAAAACAATCTAATAGCTACTGTAAAAGTTGTTTTCAATTCAGTCAACTTAATTTATTCACATGAGCAGTTGAAATATTGTCTAAACTACTCATCTTGTGTGAAACTTTAAAGATGTGCTTGATTAATTTGCAATCCTTAAATTTATCTACTTGAATCTATAATGTCTGGTAATAGATCTTTTTATTTTAACCCATATGCATTTTTATTCGTGATTTCGATTCCCTTACTTCAATTTCATACTGACGTCAACTGAAAATGCTAAGAGTTATTGAATTCATTCCTTCAGAATAAAACTTCATTATTTGCCAGATCCCTCTCATTGTTTTGAGCATTCAGGTGTTTTTTATAATTAATCGTATTTCAACAGTCAGGCTGAGATATTTTAGAATGCTTAATTGATCTGTTCACTTCTATTTGGAAATGTTCAACCTCTCCACAACAACGCGCTTAATGGCTTTTCCTGTGCTTCAGATCCTCTGTCGTCTGTGGCCAAGCCCGTGCTGCCTCCCAGGAACCCCGTGGCCTCCTCCCCTCCCCCTCCCCTCCCGCAGAAGCCCCGCAAGCTGAAGGACCCCGTCCTCGTCCCGGATAAACCGGAGGAAGTCCGCGGCTTCGCCAGGCCGACGAAAGAATCCCCGGTCCCGGAGTCGACCCCGGAGAGGCTCGAGAGGAAGATGTCCAACTCCTCGTTCCAGGCCCCCGAGAGCCTCTCCTCTCGGTCTTCCTCTCCGGAGAAGGAGGCGGGTGAGTGTCTGGACTTTTGTAGGTTCCATCCAGAGCAGAGTTCCCCAGAGTGTGGGCCGCCGATCACCTGGGGTCCTCAAGCCGATGCCAGGGGATCCACTGTGCTATCATGTTAAAGCGTAAAAATAGTTGGAATTGAAAGACAAGTAACAATATTTTAATTTGAAACAAAAGCACATTGATGGGGAATAAAAACGCTCTTGTTTATGTATATGCAGGGCATGACAGCCCCCGAGAACTATCGATTTTAACACATACTTGACACTTAATTGAGTTTCGAATAGATTTTTGTTCCACAGCTCAAAAAAATAATGAAAGTAATGAAAGCTACAAAAGGGCTCCAAAAAATATACAGAACAATGAATAAAATTATTTGAAAGAAAACAACATTAAAACATTTTTTAAAAAAAATATGTATCAAATTAAGTTTCTCACTTTGTTTGGAGGGTGAGACTAGAGCTTTATTTCAAATTTATTCTTCTATTGTGTAAGTTTAATACTTGTATTAAGTCAATGATAAATGTTTTTTTTTTTACGTAATTTTGACTTTCTGTAATCTGTACTTAGATATATAATTTTAATTATTATTTTTTTTTTTTTGTTTGTTTGAGGGATGGTAAAAAATATTCTTCCTTTTTCTGTTGAAATGATATATTAGTTTAGTCTGTGTTGTAAAAACTTGAAAGTATATTTTGTCATTTTATATTTGATCCCTCCTGTTTCTTGAACATTTTTGAATTATATCATTATGTAAGGAAACAAAACAATTAAAGAGATCAATTATTTTTATACCATAGTTGCATATTATGTAACTTGTTAGGCTATAACAAGGCTCATTTCAAAAGTTAAAATAGTAAATTATATTATTTTTCCTTTTGCTGTTTCTATTGTTTCTACTCAATTGACTTTTTTCACCTTTGTGTCACTGAATGCAAGTCAGTGAAGTGGAATATTTTTACTTATATTTTATTATTTAATTTATTTATTTACTTATTTATTTATTTATTTGCATTTCAGCACAAAATATGGCAACAAGACCTTTACCTCCTGTTCCTATTCCTAAAGAGGAAAAAATAAATTCTAAACAGGTATGTGTTACAAAACCATCTAATCCGAAGTTGTTGGTCTCCTTTCAAGACTTTGATAAATCTAACTGTAACGTTTGAAAGTGAATAGTGTGCAGTACATTATTTTTGACAAAACTAAAAGTGCTTTGAACTAGGAACAGGTTTACTTTAAAAATTTAAAGAAGATAATAATCTCCCACCTTGTCTCCTTGGGAAATATTTCTGTGGGATATTTTCGCCATAGAAGCATTAAAAAAGCTTTTTAAGATGGAAAAAAGCTACAAAATAAAATATGTCCTTTAGCTGTTATAAAGAGAATCTAGATTATTTAAAGGGAAAGAAAATAAACAATAAGTTGCTCTTCTTTAATAAATTTAATCTGATAAAGAGAAATTCGATAACACTAAAATTAGCTTAAAATTGCAATTTGAAGACTTCAGTTTTGAGCAATTTCCGTGGGATACCCCACCCCTTCCCCCCTCCATTCTCCTAATTTCAAAGATGGCCCAAATTGGCATTATAAAGATTCCACTTTCGATTTTTTTTTTCTAGGAGAAGAACCTTCTGTTATAGAGTGCAATAAAAAATAGTGTAAAATTGCATTTTTAAGATTTCAATTTAGAAAAAAAAATAAGAGGTGGTGCCCAATCTTCCTCTAAAGCCATCAAAGAATCATAAAATTGAGTGTTTATTAGGACTTCATCAGTTAAAAATCTTTGCGGGGAAGAAATTCCAAACTCCCTCCTTTCTCTTCAAATCACCCATTGATAGCCTGAAACAAAGTTTTTCCAAAAGCTTCAGCTTGCAAAATTTTCAAGAGTTAACCCCCGGTCCTACTTTTGCAAAAGATGACATAAACTTCCATTTTTAAATCGCCAGTTTAGATATTTTTCGGGAAGGGCCGCGCTTTCCTTTTGCATCACCAAAGAGTAGCCCAAATGTGTTATTAATACTTCACCTGTGAAGAATTGCCCTGGGAGAGCCCTCAAACTTCCTCCCTGTTCTGAAAACAGTTAAAAAAACTATACTAAAGCTATGTTTTAAAGCTTCCTAAAATTTCTGCTAGGCGCACTTATAAGCCCCGATCGCTACTACTGTGTTGTTGGTCATTTCATATGTTCCTTATTGTTGTGCATGAAGTACTTTTGGATACTGAGCATTTCAAAAATGGATGAATCATTTCTGGTAACGCTGTAGGGTAGATCGACCAGTGAATGAACATTTCCCATGAATGAACTAGGTTTTTATAAAAAAAATTTCTGATGAATCAGCAGAAGTAACTTCTTTTGACATGTTTACAGAAAGAAAATGACTAGAAAAAGCTGTATTTGTCCGCTGGTAGGAGTGTTCATTCACTGGATTCGGGCCCTTTTTTTTATCCCTGTAAAACCTGATGCAGAGTACCTAACACCTCTCCTAACTGGGTATATCTTCTGAAGTGTTTTTACTGTCATGTGTGCAATTTTTAACGACGTTATGAATTTTTGCAATTGAAAACCTGCTGAATGTCCGTTCACCGGTCGGTACTCGACATCTTCCGCAGGCGGAGCCCCAGTCGTGCCCCTGGTACTCGGAGGTGGAGCGCGAGGAGGCGGAGGCGGTGGTGCGGGCGCTGGAGGGGACGGGCTCCTTCGTGGTGCGGCCCAGCCGGCGCGCGGGCCAGGAGAACCCCTACAGCCTGACGGTGCTGCACGAGGCGCGCCTCTTCCACCTCAACATCCGGAGGAGGCCCGACGGGGCCTACGCCCTCGGCAGGGAGAAGAGGAAGGAGAAGGTGCGTCTCGCTTCCTTTCTTCACTTTTTTTTTTTTTTTTTTTGCGCCATGAGTTCTGTCCCTCAGAACCAGAACGACGTAAGTCCAAAAATGGCGATTTTCACTTTTTTGCTTCATTGTATGTAGAATCTTATTCCACATCGACTCATGAAAACAGTATTCTATAAAACAAATTCCTTCGCAATTATTCAGCAGCGTGAAAACGTTAGTCTGGTTCTGAGGTACAGAGTTGAGCATTGCGTAGTACTGTCTGCAATTTAAGATTTTACGCATCGGAAATAAAAATTACTTCAATTCCAATTGACCTTAACCTGTTAACTGGGTATGACAAAATATTTCGTCATACATAAAAGCCTACAGTAATGGGCATGACGAAATTTTTCGTCATTTAAATTCATCGTAATATATTGAACGCATCACGTTCTACGTTGTTCTTATCTATTAAATCTTAGAGTGGTTATATATATGGGTGATTCTCCAAAATCCGAACAATATGATGTCACCGTAGGACAGCACAAAAATTATTTGACCTAGAAAGTTTTTTTATTTTTTTAATTGTTAGAAATACTTATTCTGATGTTATTCAATTCATATTAAAGCAAGTTTTCATTTATTTTTTTCTACAAAAATTTTTGAATAGCCAAAAAGTCACCTTTTTTGCGTGTCCCACCCTGTTTCTAAAATGTAAATAAGTTATTTTAAAATTTTACGTGAATATTGCACAAATTTCACTTGTAGTGTTGAATTATGTATAGTTATGAGTGTAATATAGTGTTGTTTTACCTTATTTAAATGATTATATAATCAGGTACATCATTTTGAAGTTTGTCCCCAGATTGCATGTCCCTCTCCTGGCCTACAAATTGGTCCAATTATTAAAGGCAAAAAGAAGGAATTTTGAATCTGCAGTACTATAACACTGTTTATTCTCATCACTTCTTTGGACTCATAGAGTATTTTGTCTATAGAATGTGTCTGCTGTTCGTATTATTATTCCTTAGTTCAAAATGAGGTATGTAACATTTTTGATGTCCCTCTCCTGGCCAACATTTCTGTTCTAAATAAAATAAAAAGAATAATTCTGCCTGCAGTGTGTAATTGAGTTAAGAGGATAAAAGAGAAAAATACCATTATTTACCTTCTATATAACTCTGGGTAGAAATATCAGCCTTTTTTGATTAAAATGTCCCTCTCCTGGCGCAAAAACAAAAAAAATGCCACTCTAGCATTACTTTTAAAGCACTGGTAATCTGGCATACTTAAAGTGAGTTCCCTCTATTTTTCTCTTAATAAGCTCCTAACAAAGAGTAAGTATGATTTTTTTTAGATTTTTTTAAGCATTTTTATTTTTATAGAGTGTGCGAGTTGAAAATGCCAGGTTTTTGGAGAATCACCCATATGCCATCATATTGTCGATGCGTCATGAATTTTCATGTTCTTGTAATCTGTAACTTGAGCGCTATTAACGGGAAAACGGGCGCTGCATGATCTATACTTCGAGCTGCCACAATTTAGATTCATTTTAGACTGCATTTCAGTATCTTACATGTTAGGAATAACTTTCTGATTTGAATATTCTTATTGTGAATTTCAGTGTTTTATATATTTTTATTAGTAATAAATTTATGACTTAAGTACTTTTCATTTTCTACAAAATATGGCTAAAAATACAAAATATTGTATCAAAATAAATAAAAATCATAAGTTAAAAACGATATTCTTTTATTATTTGAGGTGTGATACCCCTTATCGCTGCGAAAAAAAAAAAGTCCCCATTGTGAAACGAGTTGAGCAATAGCTAATTCCCCATTTAACAGGTTAAGGACTCTACACGCAACGGAAAAATCCGAAGCTGTGCCTCAAGGCAAACCTCAAAATGAAGGGGGTTGACAAGTCTAAAGGCGTGCCTTGATGCGAACCTCAAATCTCAACACGCTATGTTAATATACATAGCTAGCCCCTCGAGACCAACCGCCTACCCATCCACACATCACGATAAGATTTGGGGCACATCGAATAAAATTTTGCATGTGAAATTTCGGCATTAAGGCTGAAAATCCGTGAGAATATCTCAACAGACTTCTTCATACACACATAAAGGTTGCCTCAAGTCCTAGGGCCTTGAACTTTCGAATGGAATGGCCCTTTTAGAGTTGAAATGAAAGTATTACAATATGTCTCTTTTCAAAAGAGTTGATGCTCCTATTCGTGACACCTGTTGTCCAAACAAAATTTTTTTGCTACTACATGAGGTTGTACTCATCATGTGTTAGATGGTCACAGTCACTAGGTGACAGAATTGTGATTCCTCTCAGGTCTCAGGAATCACACCGGACACATTAGTGGCACTCATTTAGACATTTCTTATTGAACATTTTTGCTGGAAATGTTGCATCCTTCAAAGCATGGAAAACTTCAAGCAGAAGTAATGGGGACTTGATTACTTCAAATGTAGCAGATACTATCTGACACCCGATGATATTGGAAAGGGGAAGAATGGAGGCGTCTATTAGTTTTTTAGTGACGCCAACTTTTGCAGATGTGTGTTAGCCTCCAAATTAAGCAGCACTCATATAAAAATGACTTCAACACGTGCATCAAATCTTTACTCTGCTCTCTCATTCAGGTAGACTACTCTCAAATGGACATTTGCTGAGTTCATATCAAAAGGGGGCCGACTGTACCCTGTTCATTCCTGAACACATTAACTGCCAAGCTACGAGATGATTCGTAGCATGTCATTTTTGTCAGGTTTGACTCGGAGATAGTTCGTAGGTATTAGATTTGCCGTTTTCGTACATAATTGAATGAAATTTGAGAAGGTACCAGTGAATCAAACCGGGCGGTGGTGGCCCGATCGGTAAGGCATCGGACTCGTGTCCGGAGGGACCCGGGTTCGATCCCAGCCGATCAAAGATCCACCGTCTTGATTAATGGTGGCTGGGAGGCGTTAAAATGTCGTGGTCACAAAGTCCTCTAAGTGAAACGATACCTCTGGGGGTGCTTCGCCTAGGGTTTGCTCGACCCTAGGTTCTGGTTCAAAATTAAGAACAGAGCGCTCTTCAGGGCCCTATCCCGGTTAAACCACAAAGCTGTGGTAGGTACGGGGGACCCTAGAGGTGTGAAATGAAATGAAGTGAATCAAACCTGGCGGACGAGTACAGTTTTAAGCACAACTTATATGCTACGAATGTTTCATAGCTCGGCAGTCAACGTGTTAAAATGCGATGGACTTTCTGTCATGGCTTTGATTCTCGTTATCGTTCCAGACCTTCCCGACGGTCGCGGACCTGATCTCCTACCACCAGGCCGAGCCCATCCTCCTGACGAGTCGCGGGGAGCCGGCCGGGAAGACCATCCTCACCAAGTACCCGGAGAAGCCCGCCGCGTGAGGACTCCTCGTGACTCACCTCGAGTGTTTGTTCGCATATCGGGGAACGTGAAGCTTTTCGCTGATGAATTTTGCAGTGAATTCCAGGTCATGATCGACTTTTCTGTGATGACTTTGTAGCAATATTTGTGACGACTCGGGAACAGTGCCTCTTTGCTACTGAATGTTTGGCTGCTAAAACAGTTTTTTTAATATAAAATTTACAAAGGACAGTATTTAATGTACTTTTATGATATTCCATGGAAATATTTTTGACAGGGTGTTTCGTATGATAAAAATATATAATGTTGTATGGAGTTTTTCCTTAAACGAAGTTCTTATAGAATATATATTTTTTAATGAAATAGTGTATCAAAAATTGTCTCTTCAAAATAGTGTCTTGGTCTTAGCTCCCACATGGCATGCTGTAGAGCTTACTAGAGCAGTGGAGTTCAGAGTGAAGGAAATGAAATTGAAACGTATTTTTGTATAACCATTTCTGAGTACGAAAACGGAAGTTGGCCTTTACATGTACTGACAAGGGATCTTCGAGAGGAGCGCCCCGGTGGGAGGTCACGGGATATTGCTATGACCTCCCAAAAATGCTTGACAATTCAATAAATTTAGGGACATAAATGAAAGTTTTAAACGCTCGAATGTCCGTTTTGTACCCCCCCCCCCTAATTTTAGCCGTGTTCGGCAAAATTTAGAGTTTTATTCGGCAAATTTAGAATTTTTACCCTTCCGAAAATTTCGTTTCGGGGCTCCTCTGGCAATCAGGAAAAATGTCTTGGTTTTAATAGAATGACTTTAAGCATCCTTTATGTAAAATATGTAGTTTACTTTTGCTGCTTTTACATCTTTTGAGTTTGGATTCAGTATTTGAAATCAAATCGTTGTAATCTTAAGATCTGTAAAGAATAACTCCTCTTCAAAGCTTTAGAAAAGTATTCTTCCTCACGCAAAAATAGATCTTATATTAGAACTTTTAACTTATTTTTTTATTGTTATTTGTTTTGCTGCATTTTCTCGCTTTCAATCAAAGTGTCTTGATATTTTACTGTTGTACTTGTAAAGTGTTTTTAATCTATGTATATTTTGACTGTTATATGTAAGAGATTTTTATTTGAAAAAAAAAATGTTTAATATTTCGTTTTGAGCCAGACCCTAAGCCCTGCTATTTCTTGTTGACACCTTGAGATTCTTAAAAATATGAATTGAATTATGTTTCTGTTGTTTACTAATGCTCAAACACTGTAAGACTGATGAATTAAAATTGAATTAAACACATAATTTGAGAGCATTATTTTATCAATTTTCCCAACTTATTCCCAGCATGCCGTTATCTTTGATAACTTGCTCATCAGTGTCTTTTGCCGTCAAAAAAATATTATATATATATATATATATATATATATATATATATATATATATATATATATATATATATATATATATATATATATATATATATATATATATATATATGCTCATCTGATCATTTCTAACGAGTGTTTCTCAGAATTTCCGAAAGCCGGAGTAATCGATTTGAACTAACTTAACTTTTTGATGTTTAATTTATTGCTCTATATACTACCATTTTTTTTCTTCCAAATATGCAGTTACCAGGTTGGAAAACTCAGCCGACAGTATATCATTAGCTTTACCTAGCTACTGAAATGCACAAACTACTCAACATAGTCCGATTAATTTTTTTTAACTGCTAAATCACTAAAAAACATACAGTCACTATTTGTTTTAAAACACAACAGACGCAGTATTTTCTTTCATTCTTGCATCAACTTTGCGAGAATGTCCGTTTTGAAAACTTAGAAAAATATAAAAATATCTATTTATTGTGCTTAGCTTAGATTTAGACATATACACTGAAGTGACAAAAGTCATGGGATAGCAATATGCAAATTTTCAGATGGCAGTAGCATCGCATAGAACAGGTATAAATGCGCAGTGCTTTTACAGAGCTTTCATTTCTGTTCAAGTTATTCATGTGAAGAGGTTTTAACGTGATGATGACCGCACGACGTGAATTAACAGACTTTGAACGCGGAATGTTAGTTGGAGCTAGACGCATGGGTCATGCCATTTCGGAAATCGTTAGAGAATTCAACATTCCCAGATCCACTGTGTCAAGAGTGTGCCGAGAGTATGAAATTTCAGGCATAACATCCCACCATGGACAGCGCAGTGGTCGACCGCCTGCACTTAAAGATCGAGACCGGCGACGTCTGCAAAGAGTCGTAAATTCTAACAGACAAGCAACACTGCGTCAAATCACCGTAGAAATCAATGTGGGACGTACAATGGACGTGTCTGCTAGAACTGTGCGGAGAAATTTGGATTTCTTGGGCTATTCCAGCAGAAGACCGACTCGAGTGCCTTTACTGACAGAACGACATCGCTTGCAGCGACTCTCGTGGGCACGTGAGCATATCGGTTGGTCCCTAGATGAATGGAAAACCGTGGCCTGGTCCGATGAGTCACGATTTCAGCTGGTAAGAGCCGATGGTAGGGTTCGAGTGTGGCGCAGACCCCACGAAGCCATGGACCCAAACTGTCAGCAAGGCACTGTTCAAGCTGGTGGTGGCTCCGTAATGGTGTGGGCTGTTTTTTCATGGCATGGACTTGGTCCTCTAGTGCGACTGGACCGAACATTGACTGGAAATGCTTATGTGCAGCTACTTGGAGATCACTTGCAGCCATTCATGGACTTCATGTACCCAAACAACGATGGGATTTTTATGGATGACAATGCGCCATGTCACCGGGCCACAACTGTTCGCAATTGGTTTGAAGAAAATTCTGGACAATTCCAACGAATGATTTGGCCACCTAGATCGCCCGACATGAATCCCATTGAGCATTTATGGGACACCATCGAGAGGTCTGTTCGTGCCCAAAATCCTGCCCCATCAACGCTTTCACAATTATGGACGTCTATCGAGACAGCATGGCTCAATATTCCTGCAGAAGACTTCCAACGACTTGTTGAGTTTATGCCACGTCGAGTTGTTGCACTTCGCCGGGCAAAAGGAGGGCCGACACGATATTAAGAGGTATCCCATGACTTTTGTCACTTCAGTGTATAGTTCCGTACGTGACAACAAAACCCCGTGGGAGAACAAAGATCTCTAAAGGCCATTTTCACACCGGATGCATCGCAGAACCACATGGCTTATTTTTAGTTAAACGTCTGACAAAAATGTTCAAACAGCAACACTCCTTACTTTTGAAAAACGAGCAACATTTTCTTAATTTTCAGAATATGAAGAGTCCTTTAGTAACGATAGGTTGATGTATTGAATGTGAAGTCGCATTTATAAAGGGTCCGTTAGCGATGAATAGTAGGATATAAAAGAGACAGAACATTGAAACAAATAGAAATATAATATGTACCGTTTACCGTACCATTGCTAGATTTTAAATACGACATCCTGCAGAGGGTCACCATCATGATCAGCGTGAGTGAAAGCCTCCACCACCCGACCACAAGAGTGCCCCGAAGGGAAGTCACGGGAGGTCACTGGGATCTCCCGAAAGTTTTGCTCATTCGGCAAATTCAGAAATAATATTGCAATATTTTTTTTTTTTTTTTTTTGCATATTACGTGTGTTAGCTGCAGTCTTCCTTTTTACTTTCTTCTATATCTAATATATAGAAGAAAGTATTGGTTTCGTGAAAATTTTCGAATGTCGAATTTTGACGGATTTGCACGTTTTGAGGTGCGCTGAGTCCATTTCGACCATTTTTGGAAAATGTCTGTCTGTCTGTCTGTCTGTGTGTGTGTGAGTCTGTATGTGTGTGACCAGTTTTTGTGGCCGCGCTAGAGCAAAAACTACTGAATGAAATCGAACAAAAATTTTTGCACATATGTACCACCATGTGAACTGGTGCACCTGACTTTTTTTAGCGAATTCCTCTAAGGGGGGTGGAGCAATCGCACGTGTTCTGCGCGGGGGTGATTGCTATATCTCAGGAAGTAGCCGGCGGAATCAAACGAAAATTGGTCCATAGGTAGACCCTACTGAGTACAGGTGCTGATTCAATTTGTTTGTCAATATCTCCAAGAGGGGTGGAGCAATCGCACGTGTTCTGCGCGGGGGTGATTGCTATATCTCAGGAAGTAACCGGCGGAATCAAACGAAAGTTGGTCCATAGGTAGACCCTACTGAGTACAGGTGCTGATTCAATTTGTTTGTCAATATCTAGAAGGGGGGTGGAGCAATCGCACGTGTTCTGCGCGGGGGTGACTGCTATATCTCAGGAAGTAACCGGCGGAATCAAACGAAAATTGGTCCATAGGTAGACCCTATTGAGTACAGGTGCTGATTCAATTTGTGTGTCAATATCTCAAAGGGGGGTGGAGCAATCAAAAGTGCTTATTTTGTCATTGCACCTACTGTATCTCGGGAAATATTGCTGCGATTTGAATGAAATTTGGAATAACACTAACCCAATATGGAAGCAAGCATCGATTAAATTTTGGCGCCAATCGCCCCAGGGGGAGGGTGGGGTGATTTTTGCGCTTAGTCAACAATGCGAAAAATTAATTCATTAAAAAATCGCTTTCACGCTATTTAATTATCAAAACAGCTGAAAACTTTCAATGATTTGAAATTTTTAACTGTTGCCAATTTCTTTTTACTAACAAATAAAATGTTTGCAATTTATCTAAACAAGGCTTTTGCAATGATTTCCAATTTCGCTCATTGATTCTGCATTTGCAGGGTTATTACGATAATTGGGAAATTGGAGCTGTCTCCAATTACTCGGGCGAGTACGTATTTTATTTTGTAACCGGAATTCATAAGATAGATATAGAAGAAAGTTTCGTGACGGCCACGACAGCTAGTTTATTTTCATTTGTTACCTTTGAAAATAAGAAGACCCGATTAATAAAACTTAATTCGGTTGTTGCAAAAACCTGACATGCAGCAAATACGTTTCAATCTGTATACACGTATATAACAATGATTTGTAAATTATTCAGTCAATCGTTTTGACTGTTCAAATTACATTCCCGTTGTTATTCATCAAAGCTCAAATATTTGTCAATCATCTGAAGAAAACTTTGTGAATGCTCGATTTTTTTAGTGATACCTGTTGTCTTTTCTCATAAAGTAATGGCATGAGGAATGTGTGTTGTTTTCGTATTTTATGAATCGGCACATTTCGGAATTTTATTCGGCAAATTCAGAAATTTCCCCCCTCCCAAAAATTTAAGCTCTGGGCCTCTGTACGCATTCCGTCCTTGAGTTCAGCCGCCGTATAAGGACTCGAGGAGAGGATGTGTACAGCTGTGGACGAGATCTCATTGAACGTGCTGGTCGGGTGTTGGAAGCTTTCATTTGACGCCTGGAAAAAGGAGCTGATCAAGATGGCTACCCTTTGTGCGGCGTCCTGTTCAGAACCAAGTAATGGCATGTATGTTATGGTAAACGGCACGTATTTTTCTTCGTTTTCAGTGTTCGTTTCAATACAATTTTCAATTTGTTTCGAAGTTTTGTCCCTTTTATATCCTACTATTAATGATGCCATACCCTATATGTCTGATACTTTGTCGTCTGATTTCGTTACCTACTGGAAAGAGCTGCCCTCGGAAAGAACATGGGATGATAGGGCGCCATGGGCCCCCGATTCATGTAATAACGAGGGAACTGGAAGTTCTGCATCGCGTTGTAGTTGCTCTGACGGGGGGCGTCGTAGTGGCCGCCCCTGCCCGTCCGTCGACTCCCCGCGATTTCGTTCTCCTCGAGGTCCGAGAACATGCCCCCGCGGATGATCTCGAAGTGCCCGTTGCCCAGGATGTTCTCCTCGGCCACACGACTCTCCCTCGCCGACAGCTCCTCCGGTCTCTCGAGGACGACCGGCAGCTCCTTCGGGGGCTGCTGCCCCCTCGCGTGCAGGGAACGCAGTTTGGCGTGCGGTCTGCTCTTGGGCGATGCGGCCCGGGGCTGTTCCGCCGGCCGGTGTCTGGGGGCCCTTCTGCCGGTCGGCTTCTTCCCGTAGGGGCCCAGCACGGGGACGAATCCGGAATCCTCCGGCACGCCCTGCGCGTTGTACTTCCTGGAGAACTTCGCCTTCTTCTCCTGCTTCGGGAAGCTCACCCGGTTCCTCCGTTTGCCGTCGGCGGGGGAGCAGATGGAGCCGTGGCATTTGGCAGGGGCCGTCCTGGTGCCGTAGCGCGCGCTGCCTCCCCCGGAATCACTTTGGCGGGAGAGGCTGGAGGCGTCCGGCAGAGCGGCAGCCAAAAGTGCTGGAAAAAAAATTTCCAAATTGATAAGATTTTCACAAAATTCAATCTCAATATTTTCCCCCACGACCCATACTTACCCAGGGGTATTCTGCTGTGCTAAGCGCAAAAGTGGTATCTGCAGACAATCTCAGACTGAGATATTGCTGTTTAAAATTTGCATCTCCATGTATTTGATCCAGGAGGTACTTTTTCAGAATATTTTAAAAAAATATTTCCGCGTTTTCAAATGACCATAAAACATTGCATGTGGATAATATAAGTTACAAAGAACCACTTTGTGGCAATAATTCGATTTCGTTAAAAAGTGCATGTACGACTTTTGTGCTTAGCACGGCAATATTGGGTCGCATTTCCAGTCTGAGAGACAGAAAAGTGGAACATTATAATTCCAACGTGAACTCATACCAGTGTTTGGAAAACAAATGGACGATACCTGAAGTTTTGCCCCATCGCGTCCATTCCTCTTGGCTTTACCCTTTACCAGGGGCTTTACTGCATAATTGGTACATGTCTGCCAATTCCTTGTATGTGTACTTCTCCATAGTATTCACAAAAAGATTCGAACGTGACATCAAGATGATGCTTGAACCGATGATGGTGTGTCGTTTTAAAGTTCAGCATTTGCCCTTTCTCCGGCCCCAACTAAGAGCCAAGTGCTGCTTCTACTCTCAATGAGACCTTACGCCCTTCGAGTCACCGATTTAGCAACAGCTCGGGACATTGAAAAGGACTTGCTCTGGGGTGGTATATACCCTGTCCTATAAGGTGCGCTACTCAGAAATAAGGGGGAAATTGCTTTCGAAAATATTAACCCCACCATGCGTCCATGCTTGCAATTTTGCTCGCAGCGACGACAATTTTGTAATTTTATTATTTACAATTAATTCGTTGACCAATTAATATATCTGTAAAATTGCTTAAGAATTTACAAGATGCCTATTTTGACATTAAAACTTCCTTTGGAGCTTGGACACATGGTGAGTAGGTTGACATTTTCGAAAGTAATTTCCCCTTATTTCTGAGTTGTGCACCTTAGGACTTCGGGTGTATACCACACTAGCAAGTTCTTTTCAATGTCCCGAGTTGCGGCTTAGAAATGTGCATGCACTGAATTTTAGACAGGAGATACGCAACGTAGGCAGGTACAAAATGACTTCAGCGGTGATTACTTGTGCTGCTTCAGCTCGCGACATCCATTTTTTACTTTCCTCTTTTCTGCCTCCCACAATAGAAGGTGACCCTATGTAATTATTGGTCCTCTAAATGGGTTGTATCACCCCTCTCAACTTGGGAAACAATTTATAATCATCCCGCATAAGGATGACTTAAATCGGGTCTACAGAAAACGACCTTCAAGTGCTGCTAAATCAATGTCCACCAGTTGCTGAATGAGTGTTAAGCAATAAGTTACTGCCCATAAGCATAAATACACGCAATACACTGCCTGATCGGTTATTCCATCCAGAAACTGCATTTTCGTCCTTTTGTTAGAACTCATCAGCCTTCAATAGGACGCAACCTAACTGTGCCTAGTTAGGTTACTTCCTATTAAAGGCTGATTGCTTATGCTTATATCGAAAAAAGATATAAGATCTATATAAGATATAGGCAATCTTAGATATCTCATCGATGCTAAGAGCCCCTCCCCCGCTCAAAAAATAGCTGATAAAAAATTCACGAAGATTCACGTTTTTTTTTCCACTTTGATCTTCAGGCACGACTTAATATTTCCCACGAATATAAATAAATACACAAGGCAAGACGTCTTCAAAATTTCGGGATCGTATTTCCGCCATTCTTGGCAAGACAAAGCTGGCGGGTGACTTCCTGCGCCGTAATTTGGAAACGCGATGTCCATCGGCCGAAACGGCACGCGGCACGAATTTATAATGCGACCGCGCACGCTTTTATTTCCCCCTCCTCTCTCCTGCTTGAATTCCTTGTTGTTACATGTTTCACATTTCAAAGAATGATTCACTTTCTTTGAGGTCTCAGTTTACCTCACGTAGAGAGGCAACTTTTTTTTTCTCTGTGAAACGGTTTCCGATTTATTGCAGTGAAAATGCCCTCCTTTCTCTCATCGTACGTTTTTCAGGTTTACTTCATTTTGCATTCGTCTCTTCCGGAACCTGAAGCAGTTCTGGGACAAATACGAAACTTACTTTATTTCCTCTCTCTCACTACTCATTTACTCATTTTGAAATGAGTAAATTATAAGTAGTGACTAATTTACTCCTGGAGATTGTGAAACAGTTAAGATGAACTTCATGTCTCGAAATAAATAATTGAAACTTCATTTCGAAAATTATAGTACATATCGAGAAAACAATGTATTTCGTATCAAAACTGAATTGAAACCGTGCTTTTTCATGTTTGGCAGTAAGTTTGTATCTTCAAATAAAAGTGGAAAAATCACTTTGGCCAAAGTGATATTTTTTTTTCCTCTGATGAAACATTTTCTATTTCAGTATTAAAGTAGGAAGTGCTCCCAAGTCCTTTTCTTTATACCAATTCGTTAATAGTTAAAATAAAATAGCCTAGCCAGTCATAAATCATGCTTCATTTAGTTATTCAAGAATCCCACAGTCATAAGCTTCGTATAAAAATAGTTTTTGAGTAGTTTTAATTTTCGGAGGGATCCTGATTCGGATCCCTTAAAAAATTGAAACTATTTCGTCAACAGTGCAAAAGGAAGAGCAAAATTACTGCGTACATTTTTATTTTTGCTTGTAAATTAAAGAACAAACCTCAAGTGAAGGTTTTCAATGATCTCCCGAAAATGGATAAAATTAAAATAGAGGCACTTATTATAAGTATATTGTATTTCCCCCCATTTTCTCTCCCTTTCTTTGTTTCTAAGTTATTGATATATCAAAACGAATTATTATTTTTGTGGCAGTTATATAGAGGAACATTTGATAAGAAACAGAAACTGTTTTGTGCAAACATGCAGTATAACATCTCCACACTAGCTATAAATGAAAAGAAAGCAAAAATTCTTAGCTTTGACACCCTCCACCCCACACACACCAGAAGTTTTTTCTAGAATGTCAATCCCTCGCGAAATTTCCGTTTTGTCCGTTTCAAAATGACGGAGAAGCTCTGAAAAGTGTCAGAGTCATTAATTGGGGACGTGCCGCTCCGAGACCACAGGCTGCTGCTATCTCGGTGAAGATCTACCCAGCGCCTTCCTGTCACGTCCCCTTCATTCATTCCGACATCTGCTGAGCGTTACTCAAGGCACGATTAGGCAGGAACATCACGAAAGTGCGTCAAATCGCATTAAAGCGGAATTTTAATCGGGTTTCACGCGATGAAAAAAAACTTGTGAAATGATGATCCCTTTCGCTTTCCATCCAATTCAGAACGGGGTTGTTGCGAAAGTAAACTAATGCATGCGAAGAGATAAATTAAAAGATTCGTGCGTGTTTTTGCTTAATTAAATTTAAGGTTGCGCCAGCACAGGCTGACCCTGTTCCGGAGTAATAACTGACCAGTGCTCATCACATTGTGGGTTACAGTTAAACGAAAAAAAGTCCCGCTTAAGTTTTGAAAAATAGGTCATTTTAAAAGAAAATTCTGTACTTCGTTTTGTGTTCTATTAATTTCAATTGTTCATTTGAGTCATATTTCAGATTAAAAATTTTCGATGCCTTCATTTATTATAGTCTTTGACGAAACGATTTTCTCATTTTTCATTGGGAGCTTTTAATAAGTAGCCTGCAAATCTTCCATCAAAAGAAACAGGTTATTGAGTCAAGAAATCCGAAATCACACAATGCTTTCATGATTTCATTTTCCTTTTTTAAAGCAAATTCTGGAAATAAATTGTTGACAAAGTAAAGAAATGCGGGAAGTGAAAATTGTTTCAAGTAACGATTGATACTGGTATTGGTGACAGCACGGAAAAATTGCCCCAAAAAAGCAAAAAAGAGAACACCTAGTTCCTAATATTTGCCATTGTCTCGAACGCATCTTTGTGTCTAAATATATTTCTTGATTTTTTTTTGCATTTATTTCCTAGCACAGTTATAGCTATCATAAGAACGGGAAAAAATACGTTAGTGTATTTTTATAAAAATGAAATCCCCGAATTCAGGTTGTGGCTCATGATGGAGCTATGATCTATTCTTCGAAAACGATCTAAAACAGTGCTTTGGGGACTCCAATTTTAAGAAATTCCCGGGGGAGATCCTCAGATCCCTTATTTGCCTAAATATTGCAAAGCTCCTCCTTCGAATTTATGTGCTTATATTCAAATAATCGCCACCTCTAAAACCGTTAACCAGGTCTGCCTTGCCACTAACATTGCTTTTTTCTTATAAAAGAAAAATTACAGACAATTGAAGGGTTTGGAGGATGAAAGGGCTATGTTACATTTTTTTGAAAATCCAATCCTGGACAATAGTAAGCAATGGACACAGTTACCAAACTTGGTACTTGAAGAAATAGAGGTCATTAGACCAGCTTCATCCGCACACTCTCTACAAAACCAAAAAACAAAAAAGCTACAACACCTGCAACAATAAAGCTCTAAACTTTAATGACTCGCAATTTTGATTTTGTCACATAACCCAAGCCCTTCAATTGTTACTAGATTAATGACCTCCTCCAACACCGGGAGCAATTTCCACCTAAGTAAATGACACAGTTGTTTTGGAATGAAAAGGAAAGTCGAGACTTTGGGGGAACTTGATAAATTATGTGCGTAAACAGCAACGAGCCATTATTTTATGCTCCAGCAGATAAAGCGTCTCCAAAGTAATTCCCGTCCGTAACCTGATCTACATTTAGGCCGAAAAAATATTAGCATGCAAATGAGGACTATTTGGCAACCTTGTGTTGAAATACCTTTAGTTTTCTCTGCAGTGGAGCTAATTTCACTCTCTATTTCTGACTATCTCAAGAAAAATCCGTCAGAATGATAGCAATTACAGTTGTCAGGACATTTGGGTTTGCAATCTGGCGATTGAACCAGCCAGGCTGTAGGGAAAGTTTTTGCCAGCAGCGGTGTTTAAAAAATTAGCTTCTCAATACACACTTAAAAGTTGGTTCTAGTGCTCTACCAGCATTACCAGATCTTCAGGTGAGAAAGTAGAGCAAATTGCGTGAAAAAGTAGCCGGGGACAGCCAAAAGTCTTTCCATTTATTTCTTTTCACTTCAGTTTGTATCTGATCATAAATAATTAAAGAATAGTTTAAAAAATCTAAAAAATATGCTTTTAGAGTAACTGATTTCCCTCTGATTTTGAAAACTATTGAATATCGGCTAAGTTTACAAGTACTTATAATACATCAACACAGGCAATTTTGTTTAGCCTTTAGTATTAATAATAGTACTTTTATATTTGTAAAGAACGTGAATTTCACCTTTTATTCAGAGTTACATACATACAAACAAACCCACATGTGAAACCAATAAAAGCGTATTAAAAAAAGGATTTTGTGTTCTGGAAAAAGGCGATCGTTGTGCTTTTTGGTGAACGCTGTTGTCTAACACAAACTGTCTACTCTGCTAGATTGCCGTGGGCAAGTTAAGAGTAGCATCTGCAAAAATGAGTTCTGCAGATGTTTGAAGAAACTCGTTTTTGATTCCATACGAATACTAGTAAAATGATTTAATTTTACGTTCTTTTCGTGAATTATTTTTAGCTTAAGCCAACTGAGCTTTTGTTTGTACTAAAGTATAACTAAAGCAAAATCTATGAAAAATTTGTAGATACTGCTGTGAATCTTCTTAGGACAGTCAGGGCCTGATTACTGAATAGGCCAACTAGGCCGCGGCCTAGGGCCCCCACAATTTAAGTGCCCCCAACTGGCTAAAATTGTAGTAGTCAATGCTTAAATTTGTTTTATCCCATGCTTAAAATTGAAAAGATTCATTATGGGGGGCCCAAAAAAAGTATTTGCCCTAGGGCCCCGTGATACCTTAATCAGGCCCTGAGAACAGTAGACATTCAGTATCCAGACACATGAAACATATCACTAGGGAAATCTAAGTAAGGCTGCGCAGAGGCCGACATAATATTTTCTGATGCTTATAGGATGAACTCAAACTGTTTGTAAGGTATTCTTATTATTGGAAAGAGTGCATTTGGTAGCTTCCCAATTGACTCCTAACCAGGTGTACACTGCGTGGTGTACTTGTAGCGTATCCGTGATGCGTCAGTGTTTTTCCCTGTATAGATAGTTTGTTCAATGCTAACTGATCGTCACTATGTACGACAAGGATGGGTCCAAAAATTTTTCAAGGGACGAGAGATCGATTTTTCTGAAAAACTCTTTGCTATACATACTGGCTCATAAATATTGATCACAAAAGATTCGGACTTCAATTCCGAAACATTTCCGGGGGAAAGTCCCGAACCTTCTTTCTCCAATTCCATTGAAACTCGTATTAAATTGCATTTTTAGAACTTCAATATCGAAATATTACCGATGAAGAGTCCCTTATCTCCCCTCCCTTCTATCCGTCCTGTTGTTACAACTTCAAAATCGAAAAATTACCGGTGAAGAGGCCCCCATTGCCCCTCGTAGTCATCCTTGCTGCGCGACTTTTTTCAAACTTCGCTTCAATTTTAAGTAGCCTAAAGAACACCCTGTATTCCCGTTCAGACTTTCAGTAAGAAACATGCCGGAGAAGTGGCAAGATCTGGAAAACACTGGTCGCTACAGGAAATTGCGTGGGAGACACGCCACGGAAAGATAAAATGCCGGTGACTCTGTGTCTCGTGTGAACGGTGAAAACGATCGATCGCGCAATCAGAGTCTAAATATAATTATGCAGCTTGCCCCCACTTATACACATAAAGACAGAGGTATAAAACGCGATGTGCCAGGGAGCTTGAGCCCGCGCCAAAGTTGCCCGCATCCGTCCTTCCTTCAGCCTCCAACTGTGGCTGTCCCTCTGCCAAATCACAAAAGGGGGAAAATGAGACAGGATTACCAAAGGTTATGATAAGTAATCACCGACCATTAAAGACTATTGTTATTAGGGAAGAGCGAAACAATGAGTCGCTACAAATAACTTGAGCAGCCCGTTGCTTGCGCATTTCTAATCTGTTGTCAGATCTGGTGAGGAAACTGGATGACTTTTATGGTACATTTAAACTTTTAGGCAGCGTATTTTAACCCCTTTTAAAACACGGATTGGCAAAAATTCGTGAAAATTCTCAGTGAATCAGTGGGTTTTTTTTCTAAGCAAAAATAAGTTCCAGGCCTTTAAGAACTTTACAAAGTTTGAAATACTTAATTATGATTTAATTGAAATCGCTGCTGTTGTTGGGGGAAAGGAGGGGGCACCGTTCTTCGAAACATTTGGTTTGCGTTTAAAAAAAAAATACTGTAAATTCGCTCATAACACTTATTGTAAAGTAAATAAGAATTTTAAATTTTAATAATCTAGGTCAGCTAAATGAACCTCTTGAACAAATTTAATATATTTTTTTTTGAAATTACTGAAAAAATTAGCGGCGCCCAATAAAGACTTTACTGGAAAGTTTCTTCGGCAATCAATATTTTGCTTGACACTATTTTACCAAAGAAAGGTTTATAGTTTTTAGGTAAAATTCTTACACAAGTTATATACTGATATGATAGGATTCAAAACAGACTAAAAAATTATGAAATTAAAAATAAGCGTTCTCGCGTCTCCGAATTATATGTATGCAGAACTTCAGAAACACTCACTTACACTTTTCCGTGGGTGAAGTTTGGTTCATTTTCTAACACATGCAAAGGAGAAAGAACACATTCGAATAAAATAGACATCTCTATATTAAAAAAAAAGGAAAAGAAAACATGAGCATCTATCTGCGGGAACGACACAGATCACGACTCAGATTCCCTCATTTCAAAAGTCAACTATCAATTATATTGCAAAAACTTTTCGAAGTAATTCATTTGCCCTTGATTTTTTTTTCTCTACTGGTAATTTTAACAAGAAGTTCTGTCAAGAACTAAACGAGCCTACTTTCCCGTACATCGACATCGGCATTCTAGCATCTGATCATTATTCTCTTGATCATCTGAGACTAAACATTATGTCAAACATACCTTTTTAGCACTTAAAGCTGATTTCTAAAAGCAAAATATACCCCTCTCATCAGATGAAATAGAGACATAAAAAGTAAATAAATGAATAAATGAAGTTTTGTCGCACCTTTTAAAGAATGTAACTGTTACAGTTCTTCCGTAGAAAAATTCCTCAATCGTTTTCAAAAAAAAAAAAAAAAATTAAAAGTACAAAGTACATCAAAACACATTTTATCAAAGAAAGGAAAAAAAACTCGTCCGTCGATAAAATGTCTCGATTTTCACTTTTAAACCGTTGCCAGTTGTTAAATATAAATAAAGAATAAAATGCCCTCGTGAATGAAACACTTTTGTTACAAAAAAAATCGTCTGCCAAAAAAAAAATAATAGTAATAAATAAAATAACACAAATGAATAAATAAACAAAAAATCGTCTGCACAGTCAGTCATTTTTTTCTGAGTCTGCATTTCCGCCATGTTTGTGGAGTCGGAGTCGGAATCAGAGTCCTCACAGAAGATTATTCAGAAAAGTACTTTACAAACATTATTTATCAAAACCATTTTTTTACAAAGCTAGTTTGAAGGAAATCCGACTTTAAGTTCCAGGATCAACATTCAACTTTAATTCCCCGTAGGCGCTAATGTTAAATTTTTTTCTGAACGGTTCAATATTGAACGAAAAATGGTTCAAACCAAAAAGCGAAATAAGGGAATGAACCTCTCCGAGATCTTTCAAACAAAAAAAAGTTTATTCCATTCGGATGGTTCACTCAGAAGTTATTAGGTGGGGAAAGGTTGCTTGAACGGTTCAATGTTGAACGAAAAAATGTTCAAATTGAAAATTTAAATACTGTAATGAAGTATCCTTGCTGAGATCCTTCGTACAAAAAAAAAAGTTTATTTAAATCGGACTGTTCACTCAAAAATTATTAGGGGTGACAGCTTGCTTGAGCGGTTCAATGTTGAACGAAAAATTGTTCAAATCGGAAATGTAAATACGGAAATGAAGTATCCTTGATAAGATCTTTTGAACAAAAAAAAGTTTGTTGAGATCGGACTGTTCACTCAAAAGTTAGCATCGCGGGACAGGTTGTTTGAACGGTTCAAAGTTGAACCAAAAATTGTTCAAATCGAAAAATCAAATATGGGAATAAGCTGTACTCGCCAAAATCTTTCCAACAAAAAAAAGTTTGTCCAAATCGGAATATTCATTCAAAAGTTATTAGGGGGGGACAGACAGACAGACCGACCGACAGACCGACACACAAATTCCCCATCTCAATACCCTACTTTCAAATTTTTAATTTTTCGATATTCATTTTACCTTTTTATTTTTTTAACTTGGCGATATTTTTTGGACTTGGCGATATTTTTTGGACTTGGCGATATTTTTTTTAACTTGGCGATATTTTTTGGACTTGGCGATATTTTTTAGATGCATTAAGCCAATTTTAATACTTTTTTCGTCTTTCTTTTATTTTTAACGGGAAAGTAGGCTAAAAAGTGTTAAATCTTATCATGTCATTTGTGCAGTTTTTCTAATTCCTTTACTTTTGTTTTTACGGTAAGTATTAGCTTACTACTATCTCCATATATTATTTCTCTAAGCCGAATCCTATACCCGGTCGAAACTCGCTCATTTCTTTATCGAATTGCAAGAAAATTTATGATTTTGAAGCTTATCCCGCGGGCTATTGACGAAAATTAGACCCACCCTCTAAAAAGTGTCGGTTCGTTTTTTATTCGAACTTCAATTTTTGGGCACAAAATTGACTCTATCTAGCGAAATAATTGTCGTATCGTCTCCATTTTGATTTCATTCGAAAGATTAAAAAAAATGCGTTCTTTAGAACGTTTCTCCGCTAGCGCCGCGTAACGAGAATCTCGGAAATCCACGTTTAAGCGACTTATAAGCGATTGAAGTTTGAAAAAGTTAAATTTTTTGCCCAACTGTTAAAATCGTTACATTGTTGTTCAAATCAATTTTAAATGCGACATTTCAAGCCAAGGCTTAGCTCGGTAAACCTTAATTGTAACTTTTATTGTTTCAAAATACTATGGTAGTTTTGCGATAACGTTAGTATTTAGTTTAGTAGTAGCCTTGGGTATTTGATTTTAATATAGGGTATCACTTTTGTAGTAGTTGTAAAAGTAAACGTGTCTTTGATCTCTTTGAAAAGTTGTCAGAACGACGGTAGTAGATGGCGATGTTGTGCAAATGAAGCCAATAAAAATTGTCGTACTAAATTTTAAGTTTAAAGTTTTTTTTTTTTTTTTTGTTTTTGCGGAATTCCGCACGGGTCACCTAGTTACTACATATTGGCCTTATTTCCTTGGACGGAAAACCGTATATACAATGGGGAAAACAAAGTCTTTACATTATACATAGTCTCTCAGTATTTTTATTTATGACTAGCTTAATACCCGGCGTTGCCCGGGTGCTTATTAATACAACATAGCATTCAGGGAAAATAAGTTTGAAAGAGTTCTATTCATATGGGTATAAAATAATTTGCATCAATCAGTCTCTTAGGTACAAACTTTGAAAAAAACTAAAATATTACAGAAAGTTAAACGTTTACAGAAAAATAGTCTTATCAAAAGGTGAAAATTAAAGAGAAATGTTGTCTGTGCTTTGCCGCGTCCACTGGCATGAAATATATGCACATGGAAGTGAAAAAATTGCATCAAATTCACCCGCCAAATTCAAAATATTAACTTTTCTCTATTAACTGTTCCCACCTACAAAGTAAAAATTATTATAACTCAATCTAATAAATCTGTCTGAAATAAATCTGTTTCTCGTTCTGAAGGCTTATCTCCATTACAGACGCAACTGTTGTCGCATTGCAAATTTGAAATTCAAATCCGTGGTTCTTTTTATAAAGTCCACATGAATTATGATTGTTTTTTACTTATTTCAATGCTAAAAGGAAATAGGTGAGCCTTAAATTGAAAATTCATTACTTTAATCGTAATCATTGTTGGAAAATACTAATATTTAAAAATCTTAAATTTCATCAATTTGAATACTAAAAGGCCTATCTCGATTACAATATAAATAGGCTAGATTCCTATAAAAGGGTCATTTTTTGACAAAAAATTTAAATTTGAGCTTTTTAGATTTTTTAAAATTTCAAGACCCCGCCTATGAGAATTCTAGGGCATCAAGGAACCTCTGTGTCAAGTTTGATGAAAATCTGACGCAAACTGTGGATTTGTATAGAGAACAAGTATATATATATACATACACTCATTTTTATAGATATAGATTAATTTTTAGGAGTTGATAGTCCAAAAAGTTCGGCACCAGTGGTTTAGGTAATGAATAAATTGAATCCCCTAGGCAATTTATGATCGTAGATGAGAGAGAGAGATAGAAGCTAAGACTGTTTATAAGGACTAATTTTGCTAGAAACTATTAAATAGTGGTGTAACATCGATGTCAATATTTTCGAAACATCGATTTTTTTTGAAACATCGACATTTGCACCTCAATGTTAGAGAGTAGATGTTTTTTCGACATCGATGTTGTATGAATAAACCTAAAATATCCTTTAAAAATGTGAATATATTTACATTTATGATGAAAACATCATTATTAATCAATTGTTGCGACATCTATCACGTTGGAAAAAGTTTTCTATTGCTAGTTGTTTATAGAAGGAGTTTTATGGCGCATGTTATCAACTTTTACATATTTTAGTTTTTTCTCGTTGATTCATATTAATTATTGTAATAACTTACAATAATTTACATTTAGCTTGTATTATTCTGGTGGAAATTTAAAAATGATAATAAAATTGTTCCAGTTTATTTGTATTGATGTTTCAGCTTTTTGTACTTTAAATATCTAAGTTTTCTATCAGTTTCCATTACTTAATTTGAAATGTCATTTTGTTATAATAACATTATCCTTGACAGTTCAACTGATAAATTGACTACTGCTAAATTAATTCAGCAATGAAACTTTTTTAGAGTTTAATAGGCAGGAATACACATTAAAAGTTCGATGTTTTTAGGATCTATGTTTCAAAACATCGTTGTTTTGGAGTCGATGTATCGATACCATCAATATTTTAATTTTGAAGATCGTTTTTTTTTTTCTTTTCTTTTTTTTTTTGAAATATAGATGCTTCTCATTGATGTAACACCTCTATCTAACGCAGATACATACAGCACAAATAGCCTTTAGAATGTGCTAAATGATGTTATTAGGGATGCACCGATTAATCGGCAGTACCGATTAATCTGCCTCTTTGCCGATTATTAATAATCGGCAAAATCGTGCCGATTAATCGGCGAATTTTTTAAAATTTTTATATTATCTTTTAAAGTATACCTTCACCAAGAAACTATGATAATTTTTTTTTAATTAACAGTAAATAAATGTAATTTTCTGAAGTCCTTACTGTAACATACAGTATGAAAGTGTATACAGAGTAAAAACAAAGCAAATAGTTCATAGAAAACGTAAAACTGATTGGAATATTAAAAGATAACACTCTGCAAATTCCTGGAATTTTAAGTTGGAATTTAAAAACATGAATATTTCATTTCATTTATAATCAGTCAAATTTTGCTGATCAACCGGCGGAAAAGATGTTTTAAATAAAATTAATTCAGCGATGTTTGAACACAATATTACGATGGATAAATTTATAAACAAGAAATAAATACTTTTCTGCAAACATAAGAATTACACGTTTTACGAAAGTGTAGTGAGTAAAAACAAAACAAATAATTCAAAGAATGGAACACAAAATAATAATAATAATAATAAGTTGCCTCTCAGTTGATATAAATGATTTAATAATTTAATATTCCTTTTCTGAATAAATGTACACTTATAGACAATGTTGCAACATTTTTCATGTCTCGATATTTTTCTCTTTAGCTTATTGCTTTTAAATAACCTCTAATTTTCAAAGAACAAAAGTCTTGAATTAAATGGCTACTTATTGTTGAAAAATAAATTTAAATTAAGAATACCCCCAAATTAAAGTGCTCATCACAGCTCCCCCCCTCCCAATTTGTTTTAATAACTATTATGTCTAGTGTGTTAATGTAATTTTATTTATAAAAATATTTTAAAAATTTCAAAGAAAGTAGATAAAATTTCGAAATTATTTAACATGGAATAATGGAGAAAAACAAATCTTTTGTCAAAAACAAATAAGTAACCATTCCTAAAAACCGGAATTGTATTAGAAAGGGAAAAAACAGTGAGGGTGAAATTGGTAACATTAAAAATAAGAAACCCGAACATTAATCAGCTCTGCCGATTCTCATTCGCCGATTAATCGGTAATCGGTAATCGGCCAATTTGCTTATCGGTGCATCCCTAGATGTTATCTTCGAAGTTTTCCAGCTTAAATTTTAAATTAAAGAAAAAGAGCACGCAAATACTTTCATAATTTCATTTAGGCTCATAGTTTAATGGGACCTTTTATGTAAAAGAGGAAAAATTAAAGAATATCGTGATTAAAGAAATACTTACGCTTTATCTTCACCGCCTGTAGAACCGTGAATAGAAACAGAAGTATCCATGTGGTCTGCATGGTGGCTTTACTTGTTCCTCTGTATTCAGTCAATTATGAAGTTAAATTTCGGTCTGAGTTGGAGAAGTAGCTCGAATAATATTCCTTTTGGAATCCACAGTGAACGCAAAGGCGTTTCTTCGAGCAATAAAATGCAAAGTCAAGTGCTAAGTTGACACACTTGAAAGCATCATAAAAATGAGAGAGGGATCATAAAATTCAAACATAAATTATTTTTTCTTTTCCGTTTTTCAACCAGTAAAATCTCCGATTGCTAAAATTGTTTTATTCTACGTGAATTGTAGTCACAGATTAACTCTCAGAACAATTGCACCAAACCAGTTTCATTATGATTTACCAACTATCAGTTCAGAAAGCTTTCGTGAAAGCACCTAAAAATGTCGCCTTCAAGGAATTCTTTTTACGAGATACTCTTTTCACATTTAAGTTAAAATTTTCAAATTTACTTGACAGTAAGCTTTATGTTTTAACCTTATTCGAAGCATTTCAGTGAAACATTAAAACGAAATTTCGGTGGTACACATTCACAACCTCAATTCTGGTTCCTTGCTTGCAGAGTTATCACATACCCAAAGACATATTTCAGTCATTTCAATCTAAATGACGAAGTCTAAATTAAAGCACCTGCATACATTATAAACAGCACGTTTAATAGCAATGCTCCACGTTCCTTTTAATTCCAGTAAAAAAATAATTCCTCAATAAAATCATATATCAAAACTGATTTTGCTTGGGGATGTACAACTGACACTCCTTTCTCTTTATGCTAAGTTTACTTCCTAGTTTAGGACATTTAATTCAAAATTTTGAAGAAAAATAAGATTCCTCATAGGCTGAGGATTCGCAATAAAGTAGTTTTTTCTACAATACAAGCATTTGTAATTTCTGGAAGTCTCCGTCTAGGTCTACGAACACATTTTGATGTGCTCTACTTTTTATTCGCTTCCCGTCGACAGTTTTAGAAAGATTCCAGCTCCTGTCGCATCATGGAAAAATTATTCAATTCGTCAACTTAAAACAGTTCTCTCACAATCCTAACTCATGTATTGATCATAAATCTCGTATATTGATTATTCAGCAACTTTAAAAAAAAAGTAATAAGAAATGAATGAAGAGATCAATCAATCGACACGTCATTAAAGCACAAAATCACGTTAAGATGGTTTACAAGATTCAAATCAGCCACGTCAATAAATTGTGTCCGTATATTTCTGAAGTACCGTAACATTGTCTAGGAATTTGTTCGAGCAGTAACTTTTTTTGACTTTCAAAGGTGAAAAATCAAGTCTCTGGGCACACTCGATTAAAAGACGTTTTGTAAAGTGCGTGCATCAATCACATAAGTCCTTGATGCTGATCGATTTTTTTTTATTTTCCTATAAAGTCAAAACTATAATTCCTATAAAGTCAAAATTGCCCTATAGAGTCAAAATGGATCTCTCAGTTTCAGCAGCAGCAAATTTTATAACACATGATTCTTCAACACATTATCAAAACTCCCGCCAACAGTTTTGCTTCAGTTTAGGCAACAATCTGAAAGAAATGTCCGGTTTCAAAACGAATTGCCAAGAATGATTCTTTTGCAGATTACTATTTCTCTCGTCAACATTTTTGCTCAAGTCTTGCAAACTATTTCAGTTCTGACACGAGGCTGACATGACACCCAGAGTGACACTTCTGACAAGAAATCGCGAGCGGAGAGGCAACGAACTGCTCGAGTCGAGTTGACCGCTGCCTGTCGAGTCGCCGGGGACAGTGGTGGTTCGCCCGCATCGAGAGGGGGAAAAGAAAGTGTCGCGAGGAAAAAGTCGTTTGGCCATTCATCTCGTGTTCCATGCGGGTGCACATCGCTCCCGTAATGACCTGCGCGTTCCAAAGAACGACGCGTTTTTAGTTCTTTCTTGAATGTTTCTCTGCTTTCACTTTTTATTTGGATTCGAAACACCTTAAAAAAATGTTCTTTATTCTTTGTTTCACCTGCGATTTGTGGACAAGGTAGAAAATTTCTTTGCTTAGTGAAATCACTTTTTTTTTTTGAAAACAACCCTCTGTTTTATCGCCGAGTGTGTTATTTCTACCCGAAGCGGCATAATATAATGACACCATACACAGGTTACACGTTCGTTTCACTTTAGAGGGACGTCACAAATTGGGAAATTCAGAATGACTTTATAATTTTTGTAAACATCCATTTGACAAAATGACTATACCTGCGGCTACGTTCCGGTTATTCATTGCTCCTGTGTGCAACCTCCGAAAATAGATAGGCCGACCAGCAAAAATGCGCAGAAACTGCAAATCGCGTTTTTTTACCCTCACCTACCCTACTTGTCCAATTTTTTAATGTGAATGTATTATTGTGCTGTAAATAGTTGCCTACCCTATTAACGGGTCCCTTTGTCATGCGTGTACCGTGGAAGTCAGACTTCATACCAAAGTACGGTTATGAGTTATTTGTTTTGATTTTACTCATTGTACTTTCGCACTACATGTGAAACTTTTTTTTTCAGATAATTATTTATTTCTTGTTTATAAATTTATTCATCGTAGTTCCTTGTTTAGGGCATTACTTGAAATAATTTTGTTTAAAACATAATTCTTTCCGCCTGGTAATCGGCAAAATTTGACTAATTATAAACTGAAATTCCCTATGTTTTCACATTCCTGTTTAAAGGTTCAAAAATTTGATTATTCCCATAAGTGTCATACTAATATCAGCTATGAGGGTCATCTTTTAAGATTCCATTTAGCTTTATGCAGTGTATGAACGATTTGTTTTGTTTTTACTTTGTGCCCTTTCGCATAGAATAAACATTGCCGAAAATTATTTATATAATGTTAATGAAATTATTCATTACGGTTTTTTATTAAAGGTATTACTACTATTAAAATCTGTCCGCGTCTGTCTGTCTGTCTGTCTGTCCGTCTGAAGCTTGAACTCCTCAAAAACCGCTGAGCGTAAAGAATCAAACATAATACCATTCGATTCGAAATTTTCTAAGGAAGACAATAAGACCAACCGCGTAATTGTACGACGTTAATTAGCTGAGATATTAATTAAAACGTTAATTAAATTCTTTGCACTTTTAAAATTCCAAGACATTTATTTCTTTCCGTTGCCATTTTAAATTAAAGCGTTAATTAAATTATTGAACTATTTAAAATTCCGTCTGAAGCTTGAACTCCTCAAAAACCGCTGAGCGTAAAGAATCAAACATAATACCATTCGATTCGAAATTTTCTAAGGAAGACAATAAGACCAACCGCGTAATTGTACGACGTTAAATAGCTGAGATATTAATTAAAACGTTAATTAAATTCTTTGCACTTTTAAAATTCCAAGACATTTATTTCTTTCAGTTGCCATTTTAAATTAAAGCGTTAATTAAATTATTGCACTATTTTAAATTCCAAAACTTTTGTTTCTTTCCGTACCTATTTTAAATTAAAGCGTTAATTAAATAGTTGAACTATTTAAAATTCTAAGACATTTATTTCTTTCCGTTGCCATTTTAAATTAAAGCGTTAATTAAATTATTGAACTATTTAAAATTCCAAAACTTTTGTTTCTTTTTGTACCTATTTTAAATTAAAGCGTTAATTAAATGGTTGAACTATTTAAAATTCCAAGACATTTATTTCTTTCCGTTGCCATTTTGAATTAAAACGTTTATTAAATTATTGCACTATTTAAAATTCCAAGACTTCTCTTTCTTACCATTGCCATTTTGAATTAAAACGTTAATTAAATTATTGAACTATTTAAAATTCCAAGATATTTTTTTCTTGCCTTGTCATTTTGAATTAGAACGTTAATTAAATTATTGAACTATTTAAAATTCTAAGACATTATTTCTTACCGTTGCCATTTTGAATAAAAACGTTAATTAAATTATTGAACTATTTAGAATTCCAAGGCATTAATTTCTTACCGTTGCCATTTTGAATTGAAACGTTAATTAAATTATTGAACTATTTTAAATTCCAAGATATTTATTTATTTCCGTTGTGATTTCAAATTAAAACGTTAATTAAAATGAACTTTTTAAAATGAAAGAGTATTATTTTTTTCCATTGTCATTTTGAATACGTGTTATAACAAAGTTCTAACAATTGTTTTTATTCTAATTATTAATGACATATTTTTACTCTGGTACCATTTTGAAAATGTGCTTTTAAATAAAATTGAAATCGCTGTTTTTAGAAGGGACTTTTTTTGGCTGCGATCCAAATATTAAAAGAACTTTTTCGTTTAGAATTTTGCAATTGATTTTACAGGAAGAAAACGATTTGGAAATAATTGTTTTTGGACAGGAATTTTATTTGTTATTTAGGGAGAGTGCTAAGTATGCGCTACTTGACACCGTCTTTATTTTTGAGGAAGTATGTGCAAATAATTCGATTGATTCTTTGATGCAGGAAAGCATTTTAGCGAGCCGCTTTAGCGGGGAGTAGTTTGTTAAACTTTTCCTTGGTACTTTAAAGGCGAGTCGTTTGGTCGGCGAGTAGTTTATTGAAACTTTTCTCGCGACTGTAAAGGCGAGCCGCCTTGACGGCGAGTAGCTTGTTTAAACATTCCTCATTACTTTAAAGGCGAGCCGCCTTGGTGGCGAGTAGTTTGTTGAAACTTTCCTCGCTACTTTAAAGGCGAGCCGCCTTGGCGGTGAGTAGTTTCTGAAACTGCCTTCACTACATTACAGCCCGTGCAACGCCGGGCCACGCAGCTAGTACTTTAAAAAATAATGTTAAAAAAAATCAAAGTGGTCGATTAAGGCCGATTAATCGGCGATTCTCTAGTTCTATATAACGGGAAAAAATGCAAATGTGGGATGATTATGTCTTTGTTGTGAAAAAATAGAGACTTGTGGCTTCTTTCCTGTAGTTTAACCCTATTTTCAGTTTAGCTACCACAAAAACGCTAATATTGACCTTTTTATAAAAATGAGCATTTGCCATCATTGAATAGATACTCCTCCTTATAAGTTTGAAGTAATGCAGCAACCAACTACTAAGTAATAAGATCTATTTCACATTTCAAAAGTAAAAGATTTTTCTGTAATTTAATTTTCTGTCACGCATTACTTTCAAGTCGATGGGGGATGTAAAATGATCTTTTTTTTTTCTAAAAAATAATTAATATTGACATTTTTATATGTAAGGTATTACTGGTCGAAGAACACTTATATCAACGATTCAAGATAGTGCCGTACTTTAAAAATTGTTTTCATTCCAAAAATGAAATACCTAATGTATTTTTTTTTCATCCTTAAGTTCTTCCTGTTCAAGTCCATATGGCGTCACAGGATTCACCATGACAGAGCATCCATGACAGAGTAAGAGCTGCAGATATTGAGCGATTTGTGAATAGTACACGGTACAATTAGATAAGTGAAGCAGCTCACCCCAAATTGCCAGCTTAGCTAATAGCTAGTACAGGACAGCAACAACAATAAATGGGCGTCCGTAGCTTGAGTTGCCTTTGTAACGGTATTTCTTGTACCAATCCCTTTTTTTGGTCAAATTTCAAAAAGTAAACCGAGGACACGAAATCTTCCTGCTCCTGCAAGTACAATGTAAAAACGGAAGGATTGAATGCATGAGTGCATGACTTCTACCAAATACACACACGTATGACATTTGCTTCAGCTATTCAGTTGAAGCTGTACGTTCATGGTCGGCCTAAGATCATATAAAATACCTTACTTGGGTATTTTTTTTTTAGAAAAGG
This sequence comes from Uloborus plumipes, assembly GCA_038373865.1. Lineage (NCBI taxonomy): Eukaryota > Metazoa > Arthropoda > Arachnida > Araneae > Uloboridae > Uloborus > Uloborus plumipes. The sequence continues at coordinate 46,324 of JAXGGA010003206.1, read as the reverse complement.
CCATCTTAGATTCGAAATGATCGAGGCCCTTATTTTAATTGCAGAGTAAAAACAACATATATTAAGTGAAGTTTTCTTTCACACAATGGGTTCTGGTGGATCAGTCAGAGTTTCTATGCAGTTTTCGACTCATTCTATAGGTCTCAATCAGGGTTGCCAGATTTAAGAGCTGTAAATACGGGACAGGTTCTTGCGGAGAGGGGGGAGGGATTGAGAGATTACACTGAAGTGACAAAAGTCATGGGATAGCAATATGCAAATTTTCAGATGGCAGTAGCATCGCATAGAACAGGTATAAATGCGCAGTGCTTTTACAGAGCTTTCATTTCTGTTCAAGTTATTCATGTGAAGAGGTTTTAACGTGATGATGACCGCACGACGTGAATTAACAGACTTTGAACGCGGAATGTTAGTTAGAGCTAGACGCATGGGTCATGCCATTTCGGAAATCGTTAGAGAATTCAACATTCCCAGATCCACTGTGTCAAGAGTGTGCCGAGAGTATGAAATTTCAGGCATAACATCCCACCATGGACAGCGCAGTGGTCGACCGCCTGCACTTAAAGATCGAGACCGACGACGTCTGCAAAGAGTCGTAAATTCTAACAGACAAGCAACACTGCGTCAAATCACCGTAGAAATCAATGTGGGACGTACAATGGACGTGTCTGCTAGAACTGTGCGGAGAAATTTGGATTTCTTGGGCTATTCCAGCAGAAGACCGACTCGAGTGCCTTTACTGACAGAACGACATCGCTTGCAGCGACTCTCGTGGGCACGTGAGCATATCGGTTGGTCCCTAGATGAATGGAAAACCGTGGCCTGGTCCGATGAGTCACGATTTCAGCTGGTAAGAGCCGATGGTAGGGTTCGAGTGTGGCGCAGACCCCACGAAGCCATGGACCCAAACTGTCAGCAAGGCACTGTTCAAGCTGGTGGTGGCTCCGTAATGGTGTGGGCTGTTTTTTCATGGCATGGACTTGGTCCTCTAGTGCGACTGGACCGAACATTGACTGGAAATGCTTATGTGCAGCTACTTGGAGATCACTTGCAGCCATTCATGGACTTCATGTACCCAAACAACGATGGGATTTTTATGGATGACAATGCGCCATGTCACCGGGCCACAACTGTTCGCAATTGGTTTGAAGAAAATTCTGGACAATTCCAACGAATGATTTGGCCACCTAGATCGCCCGACATGAATCCCATTGAGCATTTATGGGACACCATCGAGAGGTCTGTTCGTGCCCAAAATCCTGCCCCATCAACGCTTTCACAATTATGGACGTCTATCGAGACAGCATGGCTCAATATTCCTGCAGAAGACTTCCAACGACTTGTTGAGTCCATGCCACGTCGAGTTGTTGCACTTCGCCGGGCAAAAGGAGGGCCGACACGATATTAAGAGGTATCCCATGACTTTTGTCACTTCAGTGTATGTCTAAAATTTGAATTTTAACAACCTTGGACTTCAATATTAAACGTTTCTCACAAATTAAATGAAGAAAAAATATACAATGATCGTATGAATAAAGACTTGATTTTTTACCATTGCATAGTTATTTTTCGTCATATTAATGGGAAAAGGTTTAACTAATTATTGTGAAAATTCGTATTTCCCTGTTAATAACCCCCTTTTTCCTGACTCAGGTTCATTACTTCAAATTTTGCCGGGGGGGGGGGGGCAAAAGGTAAATTTTTCCAAATTTCAATGTAAATTATACCAAAAAAAAACCCACCAAAAATAAGCCCACTTATATGTAAATACATTAATTTCTCTAAACCTGAGGGGAGGCCATTGACCACCTGTCCTGATGTCCCAAATGACGGGCCTGTCTTAAAGTGAAAAATATAATAGTCGCTTCTACTGATGACTAATGTTTAGTGTGTACTTCTTCAAAAAGTTGAACGTACCAACGGAGAAATTTGAATGCAAAATAATTTTAATGAGTCATTAACAAAAATTTTGATTACAATTGAGCAGGCATAGAATTAAACCTTGCTACTTGAATTCACTATTAGAAGTTAGCCTAAAACAAATAAAAAAATCAATATTCAATATTTTTGGGGGAAAACTACAGTTTTGTCAATATTATAGCATTATAATTACTCTTATATAATGTCGGAAAATTCCTTTTTTCAGAAATCATATTTGCTACTTGATTTTACTGCTGCAACAATTCTTTCTGAGTTTGATTGTCTTTAGGTTTCCATAAAGCTCACTGTAATGTATATTTCTGTCGCTCATTGTAAAAATTATGCATCTTCATGTTTTTAAAACGCGTATTTGTTTGCTAAATGGAGTAACATTTATTTACATCTTTTAGTATAAAAGCGAAGCGAAGCAAATTTCAAAAGATTGAAATTGATTGATTCAAAAAAATCTAGTGACTAATAGTAGCTGAACACATATCGTCGCCACCATGCTAAACTAACGAATGCGAAAATTGGTACTTTTCAGAAGAGCCAAAACACTGCATATAACTTATTCCCACTTGACGTGTTTGGTTATTTTTAATATTTAAACTTTTATAGATATCTCTAAGTGTAAAACTATCATTCGAAGATATCATTTAAATTTTAATTATTTGTAAAATTTGAACTTGAAAAACGCGATTTTTCACCTTCGTTAGTTTAGCAGGGTGCGACGATATATTTCTTACACAATTGAAAAATTGAGAAGGGATTTTTATATAATAAGGCAAAGTAAAATAATTTACAAGGAGATACACGCCACTTTTACAACGAACTTTTGTTGAATTGATTGACACAATTATTTCTGCTCTAAATGAATAGAACACTAACATTACTTTAGAACAGGAAAATATTATAATTCAATCAATTTTCTTATCACTCTATTTCACATTTTTGTTTTACTTCATTTTTTTCTGAAAATAATATTTCGTTTTGAAAATGCTACTTCTAGCCAGAATACGGGACTTTAGCCGTCCCGTATCAAGGTTCCCCGGGACGCGGGACAATATTTCAAAAAACGGGACTGTCCCTTGAAATCCGGGATGTCTGGCAACCCTGGTCTCAATGGATGTGACAAAATAACGGGAAAAAACTGGCCGACCTGTGCAGCAGCTCCACTTCACCCTGCCATTTATTCAGAGAAGTTTTGAATGATTCTTTTAGTTAATCGTATGCCGATGAAGCGCAAAAAACAAATGTTTCGGAACTGTTTGGAGCTGTTGATAGTTTCTCAGTATTTTCACGCGATCGGGCGAACCATTGCTAGCTCTCAGCAGATAACTATCGTGAGGCTAAGCAGCGTCTAAGTTTTTTTTATCCTTCCTTGAAAGATTTTTTTCCTGTAGTGTTTTGGAACCGTTAGAACAGTTTGACCAGCTGAAACATTCACAGCTTTTTCTTTCATTTCGAATAGAACGTTTAATGCAAATTTCTTTAGTCAGTGGGAACTGGGGCAGATGGATAAAAAGCAGCTATTTTAAACTGCAGGTGAAAAACGTCGTTTCGGGAGCTTAATTAGCTTCTAAGAGGAAGCGGCAACTGATTTCTTTTATCAATTAATGCACTACGAAGGTAATATAAATTTTAAGAAGAAGCGATTACAATATTTCAAGAATTCGTTCATGTGTCTTGACAATCTATGCGATACATACATTTAGATCATCGATGAGGATAAAAGGCCGAAACATTAGACAGTCATAATTCCAGTTTATGCGAGTTCAGTCCTTTCGAGCCACTCTTTTTGAACCGACCGACTGAGCTAAGAGCATGATTTTTCATTCTTATTTTAGAGGATACATAAACTGATATGCTCACTGCAACAAGAACACATCGGCATCAACATAATGCGAACAGTTTTCACAATAATGGGTGCTTACAATGCTCGAATACATAACGGTTTATGTCTTTCATTGTCATTAAACGTTTTCAGGTGAAGAAATATCGGTTTCCAAACAGAAAAACAAGCGTAATGGTGCGTTAATGTGTGTGCCGAAGCGTTCTCGTTTTTGTGGTCACACTCGATTTAATGCATTTTTATAATAGTTTTTCAAAAAAAAAGAGAGTGACCAGTCTTGGTTCGGTTAAAGCAAGACAGACATCTTCATCGGTGGATTACGGCTTGTGATCAGTGAAACTGATTTGTTTTCGAATGAAAATCTGGGTCGCGTATTTTAAGCTCTTAAATACATTCTCGAAATACTTTTTCTCAAATTTGAAGTAAACCAAATTCATTTTATCTAAATTATATTCTTCTTGAATAAAGAAACTAAATTTGAGGACAAATGTTAACTCAAAACTATCAGTAACTGGGAAAGCTGATTCCACAATGAGACTCTTCTGCTCTTAGAAATTTAAATGCTATGGAACAAAAAAAAATTGCTATACAGTCAACTGGACATTGCACAACATATAAAACTAGGTAACCTGCTTGAAGCTTTCGCGCTAATCATTAATAATTCAAAAATTCGATATTCAAAAACAGGCACACAGTAAATTGCTATTTTTCCTTTATTCAAAAGAAAATGAAATCATGGTATACTTTTGTAATTTTATAAAGCATTAAGGAAACAACCAAACCAAAAGAAAGCAGCTTTCAGAAATATTATTTATGTTAAGAAACATTTTCTTTCACATTATATATTCTTGAAAATTTGGATCAACATTATCCCGGTAAAAAAAAAAAGTCAACCAAAGGCGACAAAACCCACAGCAGGATTGAACCTACGACCTATATACACAATCGAACGCAATGCGTTTTCCAACCATGCCGCTGCGTCTCATATTCGGAATTCTTATTCACCGAAGTCAAGTGAAATCTCTCATTAATACTAAAGGTTAAACTATGATACTAACTGATTTCCCTCTAATTTTCAAAACTATTGAATATCCGCTGAGTTTACATGCACTTATAATACATCAACATGTAATATAGTTTAGCCTTTCGTGCTAATAATAGTATTAAATATATTACTTTTATGTTTGTAAAGAACGTGAATTTTATCTTTTAGTCAGAGTTACATACATACAAACGCACAAACCCACATGTGAAACTAATAAAAGCGTATTAATGAGAGGTAAATCATGGAATTTGATAAAGAAATGAGAAAGTTTTGCCATGGTAACGAAAATGGCTAGTAATAATACAGGTAAAATACTAAACGTTACTCACTACCTTACGAATCTATTTTCAACCAAGCATTGTACGTTTCTTCTTTTTTTTTTTTTTTTGTTGCTATTCGTATTATTTGAGCCTCCAGTTTTGAGGTTGTTCAGCTAAAAACAAGATGGAGGGCCACTGAACCAAAACGTATCGATTTCGCTTGGCAACTTCGAGTCCTTGAACTTGTCAGTCAACTATGAAAGACTGCCAACTTGTTAAGTGACGACAAATGCACAAATAAAACCACCCATTGCTGATTAAACAGATTGCAATTATTTATTAATCTCATACTGATGCAATGTGCAGCGAAAGTAAACAGTCAATCAAAACGTTTTCATTTGCGCAAATACAGTATTTCTATCTTTCATTCTACAAGTGACGTGCTGCTCTGCTTTCATTCGATACGGGGGAGTGTTACATTTTGCTACAATATTTGTACAGGCCTGCGATGGAAAACATACAAAAAAAGTTGTAACTCAACTTTATATATGTTTTAGTCAGGCCCGATATTTCAAACTTTTAAAGGGGGTCGGGGGCGCGCAAGGTGTGTACTTAATTTTAATTACCCCGAAAAAAAGAGCAAAACCACACTCACTTACATGCAAATACATTGATTTCCTAAATGCAGGAGGGGGGAGGGCAATCAACCCCCCTGAATGACGGGCCTTGTTTTTGTGCAGATTTCAGGAATAGTGAATAATGAAAGAATGAAGAAACTATGTCACAAATAAAATTAATGAAAAGATTATATTACGTCAGCGTCAGAGTTTTTCAGCAATTTCAATTCTATGCAGATTTTCATGTCATTCGCGATTTTTTTCCCGGCTTCGGGTTTTTTTCGTTCCACCCTGAACATTTTTTTACTGAAGTAAAACCTGCCCCTCTGTGATAACTTCCTGATGCTTCACGTGACCAGTGCGAACTCCACAGGCGACAGAAACAGCTGTTTTATTCTCGGCATTTTCCAGGAAACATGTCTTTGAATTCATGTTGTAAAAAAATTGCCAAGTGACTTTTGTTCCATGTGTGCAGCGAGTAAAAGGTTCGCAAAAATTGCATAAAGAGCATAACTGACCCGATAAGAAAACTTAATTTTGCATACTTTGGCCAAAAATCCGTGACCAGGAATCAGGATGAGTCGTGGGTTCCTCACAAAGCCTTTGTGCAGTGTCTCATTGATCTGCGCTTACGGATTTCAGAAGAGGAGTCTGCTTTACAATTTAGAAATCTTCTGCCAAGGAGTAGAACCGAAAATCCACTCTGATAATTGAAGGGTTTGGAGGATGAATGGGCTATGCTACATTTTTTAAAAATGCACTCTGGACAATGGTAAGCAATGGATACAGGTAAGCAAACAAAACTTGGTACAGCAAAAAGTAGACGTCATTCGACCAACTTCATGCGCTCACTTAACGATAAAAAAAAAAAAAAAATGAGGCAACTGCAACAGCAAAACTCTGAACTTTAGTGACTCGCAATTTCGGTTTTCGGTTTCGGTCTAGCCACATAACCCTTCATCTCCCAAGCCCTTCAATTGTTCCTTTTGTTCTTGTTATTTCCGTGGCTATAATTGAAAAAAAAATGTCCTGATGACATCCCATCTCTCCTAATAGAGCCGTTCCTAATAGAGTTGGTGCACCAGTGCCTTTGGATCCAGCTGAATGACCAATATCTCTTCAGAGTTTTTAGGCTCGAAATATCCAGAATCTCAGGCATTCTATACCGAATATCTATACAGGGACACCCCGAGCCAAACTTTTCGGGAGGGGGAAATTATCAATTTTCCGAATGAAGTTCCAATTTTACTGAATGATAAAATACAAACATGCACACATGTTGTACATGCATAACATTTAATGAGAAAAACATTCGGCATCTTAAAAAAAACAATCTTAAAAATAAAAAATAACAAATGATCTCAAAATTGCAATTTTGTCTTAAAATTGCCGAATCGTCAGAAAAATATGTCGAATGAGGAAATATTTAGGAAGTCACAGTGACCACCCGTGACCTACTATCGGGGAGCTAACGTAAGTCCATTTTCGTACCTTTTCAGTAGAGGGCGAAAACGATTGTCGGATGCATGAACAAGATGCGATTCACGCTTTTTGTAGCTGCTAAATCATTGTTAAGAATTTTTTTTTTAGAATAACGTTCTTATGGATCGATGCAGAATAAAATTCTACATACAATGCAGAAATAAGGTGAAAATCGAAATTTTGGACTTACGTCGTTCTGGTTCTGAGATACAGATATAATCCCTCTAGAGGCGATTCACCTCGCTCCTTGTCTCGAGTTGAACTTGAGGACCTGTCTGCGAAAAAAGGATTGTTATCACGTTTGCTCATAAAATTAGGTGTAAAGAATCAGCTGTGCAAGGCTGTACCGAAAAGATGGAGATTGTTCCAAGTTCAGGTGCAGTAAGTTTCCAGGTTTACCCGAAGTTAAGCTGAAAGAGGGAATCCTTGTTGGTCCGCAAATCCAACAGCTTATGAATTTGCGACCAGCATTTTTCATTCGGGTTGCATAGGAAAACAAAGGAAAACAAAGCTTGAGTTGCCTTCAAAGATGTGATTAGTAAATTTCTGTGTCATTACAAGGATAATGAACATGCTGGGACGCAAAATCCAAACTGTCCTGAAATTTCACTTATTTAATTTGAATGTGGGCAAAGAGATATTCAGGTAGTTCAATTTTTAAATCGTGTGAAAAAAAAATTTCCGAATAAGAACAATTTTTGCGAGTTAATGCCCCCCCCCCTTCCGTGACCTCTTGTCTCATGACTCTGCCTCTGAACTTATGCAAATTCTCTAAATGTTTCACGGGCAGCTTTTATTTTACCCATCCAGTAGCTTCATTACCTTCTAACTCTGAAATTCCAAAAGAAAGACAAAAATGAAGAAAGACAAAAATGTTTCGCGCGTAAGTCGAATGATCTCATTCGAGGAAACGGTAAATGTGTGAACCGGGTGACTGATCATGCTTCGCCGATGGAGAGAAAGGGGAAAATTTGTCTGATTCTTGTAAGTAATGTTCTCTTTCCCAACTCGGGACTTAATCCAGAGGACTTTCGCAGCGAAGGACTTTGATTTTGCAAGAGACCGCCATGTTTGATGCGAATTTCGTATAGAACGATTTTAATCCCTACGACGCTTTTGCACTTTTCGCTCCGCCAAGAACCGTTCGCTTCCTTCAGGTAAATGCCTGGCCCCAGAAGTTCCTTTCGAGCATCGGAAACGCTTTGGCGATGGTGCGGCGCGATTCCGATATTTCTCGAATTAGTCGAATGAGAAATAAAAGTCCTTGGGAAGAAAAATAGCATTCACTTTCTCTTTTTTTATAACCGTTATCTTGAAATGGGGAAAAATATAATATTCGCTGGTTTCTTCAATTAACTATGAAGCTTGACCGCGGAGAGATGGCGGATGACCTTGAAACGGAAATAGTCATTTTACTAACAGGCTTTTATCAGTTTCACCTGTTTCCTTGTAGCCGACTCTGTGAAATTCACGTTCTTTACCAACATAAAAGTAATGTAGGGGGAACGAGGGAGATTTGATACATAATGAAACTTGACCCATGGCGATTTTTTCCATAAAAATAATATTTAGGGAAAATGTTAGTCATATTATTGGTTGACCAATCTTACAATATTCATTTTCAGGGAAACGCAATTTCAGAATTATGAACGGTTTTCAAGAAATTCAGTGCGAAATGATACTTTGCAATGAAAGTAAATTTTGAGTATTTCGGAATTTGTCAACACACTTTTTAACTTTAAATTTTAAGACAAGTAGATTTTCGAAGTTTATATGTGTTACTCACTTTTTTAGCTAGGTAATGATATGCAGTAGTTGTATATGGGTAATTTTCACCATATGCTTACATTTCAGAATTTTTAAGTATTTTTTTTAACTTGCTATTTTCTTTTAGAATCACTAACAGATGTTTTGTTACATATTTTAGGTGTGTGAAAATATAATTGGTTGTACACTTTGATGCATAATTAAGTATTCAAATGCTGTTGTAAAACTGCAAGTTGCAAGGAAAATTGTCGTCCGTTAACATACAAAATCAATATGAAATCTCACTTTTACACTATATCATAGCGCCTAGAATCAACTTCATTTGAAATTATTTGTGTCCATGAAGCTTAAAACGATGTTTTTGATCATTTAAATATTGATCAAAAACTGTATGGTAACGGACTTGACATTTGGTAACGGATTTGACCAGTAACGGACTTGACATTTCAACCAAAATGTCAAATTATGGCTAGGTTATCGAATTAAAAAATTGAACAACAATACATTTTCTTAGAGTTGTATAATAAACGATATTTCGGGGTAAAAGTTGAGAAAAAGTAAAAATTAATACAAAAATCTTTGGTAACAGACTTGACAAGGAATAAAAATGCGCACACGGAAGAAATTTTATGCGAAACGCCACAACAATACTTCTCGACTCAGAAAAACAAAATGGTACGAAATATTTAAGCCACTAGTTTGTCAAGTTAACTGAATACGTGTTACCAACTTTTGACTGCAATTAATACCTTTTTAAGCTAAAATAATCTTAGGGTAACGGACTTGACAAGAACTGCCGGACAAAATATATTCATACATTTCTTTATGAAAAGAAATTACTATTGTCAATATTTATTATGAATATCATACACTAATAGTCAATATATAAAAATAAGTTGTCGTATATGCTTTTTTATACAATTAAGTTTATAAAAAAATAGTTGAACTTGCAAAAATTGAAAATGGACAAGCGTTTTTGCCTTGATTCTCATTTTTAAAGACTTATATAAAAATAAATAAATAAATTTCAATAATGTTTTGAGTGATAGAATTTTTTTTGGGGTATTTCTTGCAGAAAATAATTGTTCGCATTCAATTTAAAATATAAGTTATGCTTCAAAATCGTCTTTTTAACCTCTGGACAGCAAATGTAAGCAAATTTTGAAAACGACCCATATAATTTGAATGAAAATGGTGAAACATTTAGGGTAAACAAAGGAAAGCTATCTAGGGAGCTTTTACCCAAGTTAACTGGGGAGACTTGACCCAAACACTATTTGGATGTTTTTGTTTAAATTGTTGATTTTTTTTATTATTCATTTTTGGACACCTTTTAGTCCCTGATGATCCTGAAAAGGGGCTAGCAAGAGGTAGATAGCCTCTCTTTAGGGTTTTACTTACAAATTTTACTCTTCATTTATGATGACAAATTTTTAAACTCGATGAGTTTAGGTCAAGCATGGTGGGGTCTTGCTCTATATGCACATATTGTAGGTTAATTCATCATATCGCTTCGCCTATGGAGAATAAAACTGCCACTGTAATATTTTTATTCCTCAAGTAAACCCTTTTATTAATCTCAGTTTAATGGCCTGCTTCAACAACTTTGCTTCTTACACAACAACTTCATTTTCTAAGCTGCTCACTCTGAGAAAGCCTTTAGTGCATTTAAACTGCTAGACTTGTGTAAGCAATGCCACAGGAGAGTCATTTACGAGAAGCAGCATCATTTTGATGTTTAACTTCCCCTCGGTTTGGAAACTTTAAATGGGACAACTCACGTACTGTGATGAAATCGAACGTCATCGATGTCACTTTTACAGAGATATTTGAAAGAGCTAAGCTAATCCACACGATTAAGTCGCTTGTCAAAATGTTGCCGAACTATAAATCAGTTGCTTGTGGCCTCAGTTTTGTATCCTGAAAAGAAGTTGTTGCACATGTCTAAAACATGTGTCTAAAACATGTCAAGATCCCACGTTTAACGATCAGGCAAGTAAAAGTTGCATTGAAAAGGAAATTTGACTCTGACATTTCTAGCACTCATAATCTCTACTGATTCAAGTTGAGTTTATTTCAAAATTTGTATTATTACCTTTGATGCAATAATTGCCGGTACCTTGTAATAGCATCCCATTAGACTTGAAATTATTGCAGTAACATTATTTCAACCTTTAAGCTCTGTAGGTCAACCTTCCCTTATAATGGGTCAAACCACTCTCAAGGGGGGGGGGGGGCGGTTTGACCCGGTTTGGACACTCTTGAAAAGTTAGTATGAGTAATGTAAGAAAAGTGAAAAATAACAATATAAAAAGTTTCCAGACACCATAAGGGACCAATACGACAATTTAGAAACTTTCCTACTGCGAGAAAAAAAAAGGAAAAATAAAATCCCCTACCCCTTACTTAGACCCCATCCCACTCTCACCTGGGAAAGCGAGCTCGTCTATTATGTAAAATGCTTAGAAGGACTTAAGTAGATGTCATGTTGTTGCTGTCCTGTGTCAACTAGGCTGGCGATTTGGGTTGTGCTGTTCCACTATTTCCAGCTGTTCCATAATTTGGCGTAAAGACAGACTTCCACAGTACACACATGCCATAGGGACCCATTTATAGAGCACGGCAACCATCCACACTACCACAGTACAACAACACATTCACAGAAAGAAAGGATACGGACAAAAGAGAGAAATTGCATCCATGCCCGAGTCGAGATTCGAACCCGAATCATCCCCATCCGGCAGGCCCGTCATTTAGGGGAGCAGGGGGGGTCAATTGCCCCCCCCTGGCTTTGAGAAATCAATGTATTTACATATAAGTGGGCGTGATTTTTTATGTTTTCCGGTGAAATTGCATTGTGTTTGGACCCTTTGCCCCCCCCCCCCCCCGGAAAAACTTGAAATGACGTCCCTGCCATCCGGACAGACTTCTCTGACCACTGGACAAAGTGGCCAGCAAAGTACGTGTCATATCCTAAGTGGTTGTGCAAAAAAAAAAAAAAAAAACATGGATTACGAAAGAGCAACTTTGAGGTGTTTAATAGTCCTTCAAAATCTTCTTTTTCTAATCAAAACTCCTGAATTTTTATTTTTATAATGGAGTGAAACCAAAAGGGAAAAAAAGGTTCAAATAACCAAAAACGACAATGACTCCCTCACAACAGCGATTGCATTGTGAGGCAAAATGACGAGTATTATCCAATCCAGCGAGTCATTCCCCTTTTCTCGAAACCAATACTTTTGTCCCGTGTTGGCGACAGTTTCTCGAACTCAAGGGTTACCACACTCAGATTGAACTGTCAAGCGGCTGCCCTGCCATTGTGTGTGTTAGCAGTCTAACGGGAAAGCTTGCAAACCAGCTCGTCAGAGGAAAACTCATTCTGCGCTGGCTTTTCGGAACAACAGCCATTTCAAAGCTCTTCTTTTTTTTTCCTTCAGTTTCGAGTGTAAACTTTTGAAGTACAGTTGGAGCCTCATTAAATTGGACTATAAGGGATTCAAGTCATTCGAATTAAAAAAAGTGACCTGTCAATTGAGCCACGGTACATCAACATATTGCTGTACGCAGTAAAAATTTTACTTTGAATTCAAGAGATTGAAATATAGAACTTCATAAGAAAAAATATAAAAATAGACAGCTTAAAAAGCAAAATATGGCATACAAAAAGCGTATTTGCATTTAAATAGGTGATAATATTTTAATGAATCAATTGTGTTCTCGCCGTTCATACTTCTTAAGTTGTGCTGCGATTTATCAGTATTCATTGTGTTCCACGGAGGTGTTTCTCAATCTTTTATGACACTTGTGAAGCGGCAAAAACGGAAAAGCCGCTTGTAAAAGCATTTATTTTCGCTAGGTCTTAATTTTCGCGAGGCAGTCATCATCGCAAAAATTTAAGCCCAGCGGATTGTTTCCGTTTTTCAACTTCCAATTCGTTTCATGTAAAATTTGCGAAATTTTCAACTCACGAAAGCACCCATATCTTTATTTTCGCGAAACTGACGACTCACGAAACCAGTATTTCGCAGGATGACGTCCTTCGGAAGTAAGAGAGAACAAAGAGGGGGCGTTTCATTTATTAAATCTTACGCGATTTTAAATATTACTTACACTTTGTGTGAGATTCTATGTTGCTAATTTAAAAAGAAAAGAAAAAGATGCAAGCGGCCTGCAGGGTTTGTTTCTCTGAGATGAAAATCTTTTCGGCAGAGAAAGTCGTTTTACAGAACAGTGACTGGGGCGCGAAACGGGTCAATAGCATCCGTCTAACTCTCTCAATTTGGAGAGCAGCGCATAAGAATCGGGCACGTATACCTTTTTTATTACTTCAAGTTATTTTCTTTCCTTTACTCGACCTCTTTTCACATATTTGGGTCTAAATAATTGGAAGTCATTTAAAAAAGTTTGACTAAACTGAACTGACTAAATTTTAAAATTCTAACATTTTTTGCTGCTGCAAAAACTGTTATTTGAAACTGTGTGCTCCATGCCCATGCAAATATAGGGTGTTTATTAAGTCTTGCACCGATAAAGATTTTTTTTTCTTTCCTTTTCTTTTCTTTTTTTAAGGAGAGAGGCCGGGGATTGGGATTCATTCGCATAAAAAGGAACAAAAAAAGAATAAATAAATAAATTTAAAAAAAAAATGCTCGCTCAGAACAACACAAATCGCTATAAAAATAATAGTCTGTCATAGTTGCAGCACAATTAAAAGAAAAGAAAAAAACTTTGCGGTGAATAGGGACTGCATGTAAAAGAGTCTTAACTTAGAAAATAACTCATAACCTCACGAAATATCACAAGAAATAACTTTGTAAAACAAAATCAAGATAGAGGAGCTGCTTGGAATCTCAGTAAACATTTTTTGATCTGATGAAGGAAATACACTTACGAACATTTGAAGATCTTTTACTACGTACTTACACTTCGAATATAAAACTCTTTGAAACGTAGAACCATAATCCTTCGTATTCTGTCAGCGCGCGAACTTTCTTTTTGCAAAATTTCTGCAGTTTTTACGCAGAATTTTTGAAAGCACATAATCCTGCAAGGCACATAATTTCTTGATCACACAAGGATTTTCTCCCAAAAGTGAAGTTTTGAGCGAATAAGTGTCATATATATGTTTATAAGAGAATTATAAGATCTGCTTATCTTTTTTAAAAAACTATGGAGAAACTGCAGATTCTTGTTAAATTTTAAGATACAGCCGACCCCGCTTTTTAGAATATCACTTAAAAGAATATCCCGCTTAGTATAGTACATTTTCAATGTACCAAACCGTTGTAATGATTTTTTTTTTTCATCCCGGATAATGGAATATCCCGCTTATTAGAATATTTTTTCATACAAAAATGGCTAAAGCGGGTTCAACTGTACTAGCAGAAAAACTTCAGTTTTACTCCACTACTAGAACTACAAATCGCGACAACCCTATGATATAATCACTTTTGTTTAGATAGCCATATGGACATCGTGTTAGTAATATTTTTATGTATAGCTTATTAGGAAACGCGATGAGGGTGGGTCAACCTGTCGGACCTTAGGCTATATATCTTGTATCGAAATTTCAACAATGAGTTTGAAAGTTTTTTAGCTCTGGAATTTAAAAAAAAAAGGTTACTCACTTCCTAGAGCAAATCGCAATGGCAAAATAAGTGCAGTTCTAACAATTCGTCGCTTTGGAAGAATAACGCTGCAACTCAAAAAAATCGAAAAATGACATTTTTATATCATTTTGCTCAGAAAAAAATCGCTCTTTATGATGAACAAGGTTACAACTCAAAAGTGTCAAAAATATCCGCTAGGGAGCAATTTTTGGAAAACACTGATGTAACTCAAACTACCTTCATTCTTTTTAAAATGACGTCATTAGTTAAAATGCCATTGAAGTCAATCATGCTACATTGGAAAAGAGATTAAAATGCGGTTTTTTTAATGCTAGTTTCATTAAAATAGTCGCAATAGTTTTGAGCACAAGCGCGATAGAAGTTTCTGAAAAGTTAAAAATTGCTCTCCTGAAAAATGGGATTTTTTGAGTTGCAGCGTTATTCTTCCAAAGCGACGAATTTATCTTTGTGGTCGTATACCCGCGACAAGAACTCAATTTAAAATCAGTTTGTTTGCTTCGGAACGTCACCCCTCCCCCCTTCCGTCGCTTTAGAGCAAAACATTCGAAACGGAAACGCCAGAAAGAAAGGCGGAAATGGCACCGGAAAATTATTTCTTGATTTGTTTGCGAAAACGAAATGACCGCGGAGAGACCTTTCGGAACTCAACCACAATTACCACGAAATAACTAGTATTTAATGAAACGGGGGAAAATGGGGATATTTTTGTGTGCCGATCCATACTATTTTACATAGTGAGCGCTGATACTAGTCATTACTAATAACTAGTAAAGACAAAAACTGAAAAAAAGCGAGTTTCAAAATTGAGTCGCTTAATTAGGTCACATTCAGATACATTCACAATTAAGTACATTCAGTTTTTATTCCAAACTTTATTACAAGTTTCTATGCAATAATTGCACAAATATGATGAAATTAACTATTTTTGCATCGAATTCAATCTTTGGGACTTGTGTACTAATTCCAAGGTAAAAAGACGTCTGTAGAAAATGGATTCACCTGCAATTTGTAAATTGAGTTGTAGGGCTGGGCTGACCGACTAGTGAATGAATACCCCTCAGTAAATAAAATGAGAGCAATTAAAAAAAAAAACAAGGACTTGTTTAAAACTTTAAATCGTGGAATTATTTAGAAAACTAGAGGAAATTTAATGAAGGCAAGTGCACAACTTTTAATTGAAATTTATTTATTTTTCTTAGTTTTCTCAAAACCACGTTTTTGAAGTTTTCACTTAAGAAATAAAAATTACTTTATACATTTCAAACTTGGCAAAAATAGCTATTGGTAATATTGCTGTGATATAACGTTCTAAAAGCTAGCGTACATGCAATATCTGGTTTTAAACAATGATGTATTAATATTTAGTGACGAAAATCAATTTTTTCGCGTTAAAATTTCAATCATTTTACTGTAAACTGTGCTTTAGCTAATTTTTTCCTATTTTTGAGAATTATATCATTCTGTGGTATCTAACGAAGACGCAAAAAGCTTTTAAAAAATAAATTGTTAAATGCGTTATCTATGTAATAGTAAATAATCAGTTTCAGTTTCAGAAAGGTGTAATAAATATTAAAGAAAAAAATATTTTGGGTGTTCGCCAACCTTAAGTAATTCTACTTAAGAAAGGGCTGTATCGTCCCTCAAAAATTTTACGGAATCTCAGTTTCCTATTGATATTTTTTAGTAGTACTGCAGTTTTTTTTTTTTTTTTTTTTGCTAGTGTACACTACCTCACATTCATGTAGTAAGACACGATGAAATAGTGACATTGATGTGCTTTTCTCGAAAAAACAAATAAGGATTACCTCATGAATAATACGAATACTAACTGACAACATCATTTTAATCGAGGAGTTTTATTTCCCTCTTTTCTAATCAAAAACATTCACTTCAGCGATGCCAGTGAAGGCTCACCCCTTTTGTTCTCATTTCTGTCCGATTTTGCAATGATAAAGGAAAACGAAATGGTCAAATGTGGGCCAAGGATGTCACCACTGAGGTAAGGCTTGATCGATGCCTCACGCGTCACTCTACTCTGAATAATCGTGTTGTAATCGCGTTTCTCGTTTAATTCCTCGAACGGTGTTTTTCTACGAATTTTTGTGATGCTAATGGCATGGACGAGCGGTTGAATCTCGATCCGTCTTGCTTTTCAGACCAGAATGTCACTCATTGCAGGAAACAGCAGGTCTTTCATCCAGTGGTCGAATGTAGCGCGCTACAAGTAGCGAACTACTGTAGTAACTACATTTTTTAGTAGTTTGTAGTGTGGCGCACTACTGTTTAAAAAAGTAGAGTAGTGAGTAGCGCGATACAAAAACAAGTAGTTTGTAGCGATTTCTGGAAACTACTTTTAAATTAAAATAAATAAATAAATAAATGAAAAAAATTTTAAAAAAAAAGAGAACAAAGGAAAAAATCAAGGTTTAGTTGACTCTGACTGGTGCAAATCTTGCTCGAGAACAACAGCGGACGCTATAAGAAATAAGAACCATAAAAATATGAGCTGATCCTTCAATACATCATTTTGACGAAATACATTCTATCTGTTTGATATGATTGGTTTATTAGGCATCATAATTTTTATATTCCTTCAAATAATTTTCATGTTCCTAAATATTCCCTGGCAAAAAATTGAAAAAAAAAATGAAGGTTGAATTCTTTCAACTTTTGAATCCTTTCTTGTGGCGAATATTCGTGAAAATTTTTTTAAAAATCTAAAAAGGACAAATTTTAGCAAAAAAAATAAAGGAACAAAAAGGAAAAGTAACAAATAAGTTCAAAGACAATTCCTAGTTCTATTCCATATTCAAATGAATTAATTTATTAATGTAAACCACTTTTTGAATTTTTTGGTCAAACTTGTTCAAGCGGTGTATGCTTTTTATTTATTTATTTTTTAAAAAGTAGCGAAGTAGCGACTACAGTTCAAAAGTAGTTTGTAGTCGCTACATTCTAAAAAAATAGTTGTAGTTGTAGTTAACTACATTTATAACAAAGTAGTTGTAGTTGTAGTTCGCTACAAAAGAAATGTAGTTTTTCCAACCACTGCTTTCATCAATACTTCGCACCCTTGCAAGAAAAGTGACATGGGTCAAAAAATCCCGATTTTCTGATTTTCGTATGAAACTGATCAAAGCATTGTGTTCTTTTAGGTGAAAAAGTGTCGCAACTGACATTTTGAGTTTCCACTAGGTAGCGCTAATAGTGACACAAGTCAAACTAAAATTTAAACATAAAACTACCTTAAACATGGGACAAACTAAAAAATTAGTGCTATACAGAAAACTTAAGTTGTTTATAATATTTATTGCAAAAGGCTAGTAACAACGCTAACCAGTAAGGAACCATTGGTTTTCTTTTTACTACTAAAAATTAGCCAATTTCGCCTTGTGTCACTTTTCTTGCAAGAGTGCGACATGAAGTAGCCAGTATTTCCCTGTGTATTAAATAACTAGTGATGTTTGAAGAAAAGGGCTCGGGAAGGGGCATAAGAAACGACCGTTGACAGGGTGATCATTTGTGTTTCCTGATTAACAAAACTAACGACGAAACGATTTGAGGGGATGAGACATTTCAGAAACGGCTAAGTTGGGAATGCAAGCGACGATGCTCGGTGCATTACCTAATGATTATTGCACCGATTCCCAAAGTATGTTCCGCAATGATTAGTATTTGACCTTCAGATATTTAGTCATTAACAAAAATGGGGTTCGTTGAAGTAAATGTGAAGCACTTGCAATTCCGTGGCCTAAAGAGTTTGAGAACCGCTGGCTCAAAGCATGTGCCCCTCATTTGTGGCGCGACATCCATGTCGATGTTTAGGAATAAAGCAGAAATGCGTTCCAGCAAATAAGATCCGGTAAGTTGAGCTACGGACCTTGACAACATTCACCTCCTTTTTAGGGAGCTCAGTGAAAAAGAGACGCGTTACGTATATTGGCTCTTTAAAAATAAATAAATAAATAAATAAAATAAAAACTGAATGTAACCAAAGACAACTAGCGCCAATGATCCTCTCCCATTACTCGAAAAGAAATAACTATTGTCAAGATCAGAACTCAACTTATCAGAGCCACACTATATTACTGTAAACCGCTCGTTTCTTAATTTTTATTTAGATGCTAACCTTTCTATCGCCCTTGGTAAAATTTCTGAAGTGACAAAATCAACTTAACAGCACTTTATTCTAGTTTTCATCCCACCCTCACTATTTTTTTTCCTCTGAGGAAATTTGGTTCCGCATCGTTTTATGTTGGAAGAGTCCTGGTCGACGGCTACCTTGTCTAGTGGTCAGAGAATTCTGACCGGGATAAGGAGGTCCCGGGTTCGAATCCCGGCTTTGGTATTGATGTACTTTCTCCCTCTTGTCCTTTCACTGTGTGAAAGTATGCGTTGTGAGAGACTGCCTATCCTATAAACGGGTCTTATGGCATGTGTGTGTAGCTAAATCGAACTTCCACATTAATGGTGCTCGTAAAAAAAAGAAAGCCGTATTTAATACACGCAAAATCGGGAATATCTATCTACTCGAACTCGCGAGTGGAATAATTAACAACAGAGTATTTGTCTGCAAATGAAGACGGCGCGTTTTTCTCTCGGAGTACGGGGCAGAGGCGCTCGCCAAGCGGCGCGATGGCGGCCGACGGCTGGCAACCCCCTCGGCCCTGGAGACAGGCAAGTGGGCCTCCACGCAACGCACGTGACGCGCCGTGACGTCAAATCGTGATGTTGGAGCGAGAGAAGAAGGGAGCTTCTCTCCCAGAAAATCCGACTCATCCTCCTCAGCTGACGGCCACAAACACTCGAAAAGAAGCAAAGATTCGCATCCACCCACCCACTTGACTGCAGCACGATTTGTGGCAGCGAAACAGAGGTGAGATCTCGACCCTTTTCTTCCCTTTTCATGATCTTTTTCAGATATCTAACCTGTGTGCCGTTTTTACTCTAAAATTGCATGTAGCGTATGACAGTTTTTAAATCTTCCATTGTATGACTGAGCAATGAACGTACTCATTCACAGAAATTTTTGTCTTATTTCTAATTTAGGTAGCATGACGATCATCGACTTCGGAATTTTAATTTTTTAACGTAAAAATAGTATGGCTGTCGTGTAGAAGTTTCAGTCACACTATTTCTTATAAGCCTTTTAGAGCAGCTAGAATTTTCTGGAAGCAAGTTTGATTTTTTTTTTCAGCTCAATGTTTTAAAGTCAGTGCTTTCTTTCTCCCCCCCCCCTTTTTTTTTTTTGAAATTCCTTTTCCTGTTTTATTAATTCAATTTTGCTGTTTTTCGTTCCTTTCAAAAATAATTTCTGAAGTAATGCTTGCGGAATAGTAAAATACTTTGAAATCGATAGAATAGGCTTCGCAGATACTTTGAATTTTATTTCTTGGTGGCTTTTCCTTCTCAAAACATAAACATATTTCATCTCAATAATCGCCTTTTCTCTAGATATTTCTCTCCTAAAATGTACACGTAAAAATCAGTGCAGAAAAGTTGAAAATGCGAATAATATACGTATCGCTCGCCGGTTGTAGTAGTGAACGATCTCGATGAAAATAGAGTTGGAGAAAACAAAGATTTTGCTCAGTAATACTCTTTTTGACTGATTTACCCTTAAGTATGACGGTGTGCGTAAAATATATGACACATTCTCTGGTTGGTTTTTGTTGTCTTATTGAGTATACAGGTACTAAGTTTTCAAAATGTTGTTCTGAATTACTTTGACGAGGGAACATATGATTCAATTGTTTGAATTTATCAAAATGAATGATATTGCGGGGTTAGATATTTGCATGGAAAGCAGAACAAGGGATCATTGTTTTAATCCGCTCCAATCTCAGGCAAACCTGGACATTCGAAAAAATTCTATTTTAGCAAGGTAGTGGGAACTTGGAACAGTTTACCGGAAGAGGCGGTAGAGAGCAAGGGAGTTGATAGCTCTAATAAGAGGCGCCATTGATCTCATTGTGGACTATGAATTGACTAGGACCAGCTGGGGTCCGAATCCTGTATCTAGGCGGCGCATTTGTATTTTCATGCTCAGCCAGTATTGATCATGTCGTGTGTACGCTACCACGCACCAGTTATCTAAAACAGGTATCCAACAAAGGGAAATTCGTTCAGTACAGCTCTCAATTCAACCTCAACTTTCTATTCAACCACCTGCCAAAAGTAGCATAGCACGGACGTCTTCGGGTTGAAGTTGACTGGATATTGCGGTTGAATTAGGAAGTTGGGTTGAATGAATTTTGCTATGTTGTGATACCCGCTAAACCTTTCAACTGTCAAATTATTTCGATGATATTGAGAGCAAATGATTTTTCTCGAGATAGATTCGGGTTGAACCGCTATATCGACAGGCCGATGTATCAAGCTTAGATTAAGCTATTAGACCACTTTGGATCCAATTTATTTACTTTTACTTCCAATTTTAGCTAGGGTTAGGAGAAACTAGAGATATTTGCCATACAGGGAGACTTGACCCATGGCGATTTTTTCTATAAAAATAATTATTTAGGAAAATTTTAATCGTATTATTGGTTGACCAATCACACAACAGTCATTTACAGGGAAACACAATTTTAGACTTCTTAGTGGTTTTCAAGAAATTTAGTGTGAAACGATACTTTACCATAAAGTAAATTTTGAATATTTTGGAATTTGTCAAGTTTTTAACTTTAAATTTTAAGACAAGTAAATTTTCGTAATGTGTATGTGTTGGTCACTTGTTTAGCTATGTAATGATACGCGGTAGTTATATATAATTTTAATGCAAGTTATTGAAAAATCGGGATGAACAAGGGGAAGCGAACTAGGGAGTTTAGGATTAAACACTATCTTGATGTTTTTGCTTGAATTGATGATTTTTTGTGTAATGAATTGCTAACATATTGTGATTTTTAAGTCAAAGTGTTAAATTTTATCTAAGTAATTACTATATTTACTGCGACTAGAACCTGAGTAGCATTCCTATTACTGCCAGGTTATGTTTGCCCGAACTAGAGCTCCTGTAGAAGACAGACGGACAGGCGATGAGCTCACCCCTGCCACCGAGGACTTTTAGTACGTTTATCAGGAGCCCTTT
Source organism: Uloborus plumipes (assembly GCA_038373865.1). Taxonomy (NCBI): domain Eukaryota; kingdom Metazoa; phylum Arthropoda; class Arachnida; order Araneae; family Uloboridae; genus Uloborus; species Uloborus plumipes. The sequence goes on along the minus strand of JAXGGA010003206.1, from coordinate 24,661 downwards.
TTTCACGTGTGTGCCAATTTTTATAACTATATTATTATTTTTTCACTCTTACTTAGTGCCTTCGTTTGCTGAACTATGGTAGAGGGAAAAATAGTGAACTAGCACATATTTTGGTCGTCCTTCATTCGTCGCCTCCTTCCTCCCCAACCTGCCTCCCCGTTTAAAGAAATCAAATCGCCTTAATGACCTGTACTACTTCAGGTCGAAAAAAGAAAAGAATCATATCAAATTAATCACTGAGGCGGCTCCAAAAATAGAAAAGATGGAAAAAATAGTTGTTTTTTCAAAAGTTAACCAACTTTGAAGCTCAATATCTCGGCAACTATTATAGCTATAATAAAAACTAAAAAAACGCTTTAAAGATAATTTTATGATCTTTAATTCATTAACTGACATTTTTTCTCGCAAGTAAATAGTTTTTGAGATATAAGACAAAAACTGAAAAAAACACCCATAAAACACCAGGTGGAGCTGCAAGCTCCCACCTCACGACCGGGGACTTTTAGTATATTCATCAGGAGACCTTCCTGTACCTGTATGCCAATTTGCTAAACTGCATGTTTTTTTGTTTTTTCAAACCCTTTATTGACTAGACTATAGCTACTTGTAATATTTTGAAACATTCATTTGTTGAAAAGCCATCTACTTACATTAAAAACTGAGTATCTGTGTCGGCTTTTCTCCTTTGAACGAGCTGAACTTACTGAAACTTTTCTTACCATCTTGAAGTCGCGAAGCATCTCAATAATTCGAATGATTTCTTTTATATAGGAAAAAAGTGAAGGCCTCCTGTTAGCGAGCCGCCTTGGCGGGAAATAGTTTCTTGAAAGTTTCCTCACTACTTTCAAGGCACGAAGTGCCCGTGCAACGCCGGGTCACGTGCGTGGTATGTCTTGAAATCTAATGAACATTAAATTATACCAAATAATATAACATCAGAATGAGGTAAAAGTTAGAGAGGGGGCACGTTGTGCATCAACATGCCGCAGGAAGCTAATCTAGCTGCCCTGGCAGCTAGTATCATATGAAAGCTTGTTTAAAGAGCTTTAAAATGACATATAACAAAAGACTTTAGCTGCAATAGAAGCTGAGAAAATTGAATCTTTGTATGTACCAAAATTTGACTTTTTGCCATTTTTCGAGTTTTTTCGGGGGTCCCCCACAAAAAACTAACAGCTGAAAAAAAAATTTTAAAATAATTTTTTTTGTATCACGTTATAGACGTATTCAACGCTATGATTTTTTACTTCCTTTTACGTAGTAAAGGAAGTATTGTGATCGCGAAAAAAAAATCACTCAAATTTGAGTCCAAATTTTGATTTTGCTCACCCCCGAATGAAAATTCCTTAGTTTTTTTGAAATGTCAGCACGTGTATATGTACCTAGCAACATATAAGCAGCCGAAAAAATTTTTTCAACCACCCCCGAGTTAATTACGACGAGTTTTCTCGTGACGTCTGTATGTACGTGTGTGCGTATGTGGGTCGCATAACTCAAAAACTATATGCCGTAGAAGCTTCTAGCTTGGTATGTAGGCTCTGAGGATGGTCTAGTTGTGCACCTCCCCTTGTGGTTGCATTTGAATGTTCCCAAGGGGGTGTTTTACCCCTTTTTTGGGGTAAATCAGTGTTAATTTCAATGCAGACTCAAGTGATATGAATTGGCGCGACCACTTGGCGATATGTCGCCAAGCTTTTGGTCGCCGTTTGACGCCAACTTGGCGACATATCGCCAAGTTGGCGACAAATTTGGCGAAAAAAATATTTTTCGAATTTGGGTTCAACTTGGCGTTATTGGCGATATTTTTTTTGAAACTGGTGATGGTCAAGTTTTGAGGCTTGTTAATTTCACATGGAATAACCCTTTGAACAATTTTTCGTTCAACATTGAACCGTTCAAACAAGCTGTCACCCCTAATAACTTTTGAGTGAACAGTCCGATTAAAACATTTTTTTTTCCGAAGCATCTCTGAAAGGATACTTCATTACCGTATTTAAATTTTCAATTTGAACATTTTTTCATTCAACATTGAACCAGGATTACAGACCGGCTCGGGAAACTCCTGGAGAAACACAACGTCAAGACTGTTTTCACTCCCACCAACCTACTAAGGAACTACTATCTCCCGGTGAAGGACCCCCGTGACCCCTTCTCTGCGTCAGGAGTCTACAAAATTCCGTGCTCGTGCGGATCCGTTTATGTTGGAACCACGAAGCGCAGTATCAGGACACGCCTTTCCGAGCACGAACGTCATTGCCGGTTAGGACACTATGAGAAGTCAGTAGTGGCCGAACACAGCCAACAGGAAGGAGTCCACAACATTAAATTTAAAGACACAGAAATCCTGGCCACAACATCCCATTACTATGCCCGTCTTCATCGCGAAGCAATCGAAATTTTCAAGCATCCACGTAACTTCAATTTACCGAAAATATGGCATTCCGTCCTTAGATCCGCTCGCCATAACGGTCTAGAAACAGACAGCTCACCCATTCCGGAAAATCCATCCAGAATCCAGAACGCTCCAGAGGCCGAAGAAACAGCAACCAATCAGGAGCCAACACGCCATCAGCAGTTTGCTTAAATACCCGAGCGGCCGAAGCTAGCGTAACAGTCTCAGCAAACTACTCACTGATGATGTCGACCGCAGTGTCCGACGAAACGTTTGGGACTCATTTTTCTCATCGACCACGGCCTATAAGCCCGGAAATACCTCTTCATATTGACGCCGGCCGTGAAAGCCTGAAGAAGTATCAACATTGAACCGTTCAAGCAACCTTTCTCCACCTAATAACTTTTAAGTGAACCGTCCGAATTGAATAAAAATTTTTTGTTCGAAAGACCTCGGAGAGACTCATTCCCATATTTCACTTTTCAATTTGAACCATTTTTCGTTCAATGATGAACCGTTCAGAAAAAAATTTAACATGAGCGCCTACTGGGAAATTTAAATTGAATGTTGATTCTGAACTTAAAGGCGGATTTCCTTCAAACTAATTTTACAAGAAAACGGTTTTGATAAAAAATGTATGAGTAATTCCATACCAACTCACCGAATGGGGGTCGCACGACCGACTCGAATTTTCTTTTAATTTGGCACACATGTTGATAATATAGAGGCATGGAAAAGTCCAAATTGTTAGGTACCTGCTCCACTTATTTTCTGAGATACATGCCCTCAAAGTTTGTCCGCCACGTCAAAATACTAAAAAAGTGATGTTATTTAATCATTTTTTATAAAAAATCGTACTCATGCAAAATAAAAGTGTTAGATATCTATGAAAACTAGTTACTCCAGGCATTCTGAAAAAAAATACTAGAACGTTCATAATGAAAATTGCCAAGGTACAGGGCTCTTTGAAGTTGTCACCACAAAAACTTGATTTTGCAGATTTTGCTAAAATTCAGGCATTTATTACAAAAAAAGGCAAACAAAACCAAAGGTTTTCTCACTTTCTGGTAGTGTACAGGTCCTCCCTGTAAATTGCTACGCAATAAATTTTTTGGGTTTCTCACTCCTTCTTGGAAATATTTTAGCTTAAAAATAAGCCGTAAGGCAAAAAATGCGTTTTTGGCCATCTTGGCAGCCATTTTTCTCATAAAGGGGGAGCAGTAGAAACTTTAATTTTTTTTTTAAACAAGCCACTGATATGTTAGCTATTCACAGGAAAAGAGTTTACTTTTGGTTATTTCTCCCATTAAGAGATATCCTGCTGACAGTATATGCATGTTTTTCGCGACGACCATATGCTTTTGTTCCCCCTCTCATGGACTTAAAATTAATTAAACCAAAAAATAATGATATATTTATTATTAGCTGTATTATCTACTCAATATGTCATGAAATTTAATTTATTAAATCATTGAACAATAAATTAGATAATTGATGAAAACAAGAAAAAGTATTTCTCTGATGCCTGAGCATTATGCATTCATAATTATAAAGCACTAAATACTTTCTTGAGAAATTAATTAACATAAATGAGCTCTAAATATTTATATTATAAGCAATACCCAATCTTGTGATTGGGATACTCCTGTTTTTAATTGAAGAATTTCTTGAATATCACATGAATATCAGGAAAATAAATGAGGTCTTTTCGTTTGATGTAGGATACTTTATGACAAATTTCATTTGATGGGCTACTAACTGAGCATGGTGATAAAGAGCTATTAATTTCAGCATCGAATTCCATTTTACCTTATTAACAGTTAAATATTTACAAAATAATTAAATAAATAATTTAATATAAAGCCATGCTTGAAGAATTAAAATTAGTGCAACTAATTTATTCCCATACTGATCTTTACAAAACTGACATGTGTTGAGCACTGATAAGAACTGACAAGAATAAGTTTACTCACTAAAATACTAGTTCACAGATACTATAAAGCGTACATTCTATTTTCTACAAAATAATACTGCAACAAAGAACAAGGGTATAAAGGGGTAGGTACTAAAGAATTTCTTGAAAAATCAATTAAAATAAAGGAGCTTCGAATATTTATCTCATAGGCAATACCCAATCTTGTGATTGGATGTTCCTGATTGATGGCTATAAACAGGAGGATACCCTTGTTCTTTGTTGCAGTATTATTTTGTGGAAAATAGAATGTATGCTTTATAGTATCTGTGAACTAGTATTTTAGTGAGTAAACTTATTCTTGTCAGTTCTTATCAGTGCTCAACGCATGTCAATTTTGTAAAGATCAGTATGGGAATAAATTAGTTGCACTAATTTTAATTCTTCAAGCATGGCTTTATATTAAATTATTTATTTAATTATTTTGTAAATATTTAACTGTTAATAAGGTAAAATGGAATTCGATGCTGAAATTAATAGCTCTTTATCACCATGCTCAGTTAGTAGCCCATCAAATGAAATTTGTCATAAAATATCCTACATCAAACGAAAAGACCTCATTTATTTTCCTGATATTCATGTGATATTCAAGAAATTCTTCAATTAAAAACAGGAGTATCCCAATCACAAGATTGGGTATTGCTTATAATATAAATATTTAGAGCTCATTTATGTTAATTAATTTCTCAAGAAAGTATTTAGTGCTTTATAATTATGAATGCATAATGCTCAGGCATCAGAGAAATACTTTTTCTTGTTTTCATCAATTATCTAATTTATTGTTCAATGATTTAATAAATTAAATTTCATGACATATTGGGTAGATAATACAGCTAATAATAAATATATCATTATTTTTTGGTTTAATTAATTTTAAGTCCATGAGAGGGGGAACAAAAGCATATGGTCGTCGCGAAAAACATGCATATACTGTCAGCAGGATATCTCTTAATGGGAGAAATAACCAAAAGTAAACTCTTTTCCTGTGAATAGCTAACATATCAGTGGCTTGTTTTAAAAAAAAATTAAAGTTTCTACTGCTCCCCCTTTATGAGAAAAATGGCTGCCAAGATGGCCAAAAACGCATTTTTTGCCTTACGGCTTATCTTTAAGCTAAAATATTTCCAAGAAGGAGTGAGAAACCCAAAAAATTTATTGCGTAGCAATTTACAGGGAGGACCTGTACACTACCAGAAAGTGAGAAAACCTTTGGTTTTGTTTGCCTTTTTTTGTAATAAATGCCTGAATTTTAGCAAAATCTGCAAAATCAAGTTTTTGTGGTGACAACTTCAAAGAGCCCTGTACCTTGGCAATTTTCATTATGAACGTTCTAGTATTTTTTTTCAGAATGCCTGGAGTAACTAGTTTCCATAGATATCTAACACTTTTATTTTGCATGAGTACGATTTTTTATAAAAAATGATTAAATAACATCACTTTTTTAGTATTTTGACGTGGCGGACAAACTTTGAGGGCATGTATCTCAGAAAATAAGTGGAGCAGGTAACTTTCCTCTTGGGCTTTTTCATACCTCTATGCCATCAATCTGTGTACTAAATTAAAAAAAAATCCGAGTCGGTCGTGCGACCAACTTTTTTTTTTCGGTGATTTGGTATGGAATCGCTAGTATGTAAAGTACTTTTCTGAAAAATCTTCTGTGAGGACTTTGATTCCGACTCCGACTCCGCAAACATGGCGGAAATGCAGGCTCAGAAATAAATGACTGATTGGGCAGACGATTTTTTTGTTTATTTATTCAATTTTTTTTGTTTAATTTATTATTACTTTTTTTTGGCAGACGATTTTTTTTTGTTTACAAAAATTTTTCATTCACGAGAGCATTTTATTCTTTATTTATATTTAAAAGCTGGCTACGGATTAAAAATAAAATTCGAGACATTTTATTAACGAACGAGGTTTTTTTTTTCTTTCTTTGATAAAATGTGTTTTGATGTTTCTTTGTACTTTTATTTTATTTATTAATTTTTTTTCTTTTGAAAACGATTGTGAAATTTTTCTACGAAAAATGTAACAGTTACATTCTTTAAAAGGTGCGACAAAACTTTATTTACTCGTTTATTTACTTTTTACGTGTTCATTTCATCTGATGAGAGGGTATACTTTGCTTTTAGAAATCAGCTTTTAGTACTATAAAGGTATGTTTGACATATATTTTCAGTTTCAGATGTTCAAGAAGGAATATTGATTAGATGCTTAGAATGCCAGATGTCGATGTACGGGACAAGTAGGGCTCGTTTTAGGTTCTCTGACATAACTCGTGCTGGTGTTTTGTTCATTTGGCGTGATAAGGGGACGGGAATTTGTTGTTCAGAGTAATACTAATGTTTAAAACACGTTTAGCTGATATTGTTTAAAAAAATATCCTTAACATATTTCTCAAAATGAAGTAATTTTTTTATTCGTGAAGATTTTCAGAATACTCACTAATTCTATGAAATAAGTTCAAGTGTGCGTCAAACTTCATGTAGGATGCGTTAAAGATCAGTGTCACATGGACTGTACGCGTTTTTATAAATTTATTTATAGTTAAGAAAATAGAGCAATGTTGGCACTTTCTTATGAAGAAACACACCAGTGTGAAGAACACACAATGCCAGCACCTTCATGAATTCATGTTTTTATTTTGAGCAGTCGAGAGATCAAATCAAGGGACAAACTCTAAAAGAAATTTTCATATTGTTACGAGATCAATCAAAAAATCAATTAATTGATTAATAACAATATTTATAAAGTAAGTAAATAAACGGTCTTAGCATAAACAGTTTAGAAAAATCTGAACGTTTTAATCTAAAAAATCGAACAGCACTCGAAGAATAAGACTGAATGACAGCATAAGTTCTTTTCAACGAAACATTTCAAAGCTGATTAGGTTAAAAAATAAATAAATTTTAGCAAAATTTATTCATTACCTCTAAAAATGTATTTAGTAATGTCAAAAAATGTATATCGATATTCGAGAAAGTGAGTTCTCTTAGTTATAATAGAATTTCCTGTGTGCAACTTTGCTTTATATAAGCAAAACAATTACATAATATTGGGTTGAGGATCAATATTGCTGAACTTTAGTTTCAGACAGCATTACCAGTGCATTTTGTACTCTCATAAATTCTCCCCATTTCTGCTGAGATGAAAATGGCACGATGATATTAAAATGGTACCGGAGCTATGATCCAGATAAAAGTAAAAAGACATTAAATTCAAAATATGAGTTTCGAACTACGTCACTGAATTTCAATACCTCTGTCTCAGTTCCAATAAATAAAAGTTCGATATCCGCGATCTCTCAGCATGTCTCGGTTCAGAATACGAGGAGGAGCGGAATTAATTCTCTGAGTTCCTTCCATCTTTGTTCTGGAATGAATTCGAATGCAAAATGATGACAAGGCACCAAAAATTTTCTGTTACTCAAATGGAACTGCAGCGGTTTTAAGATCGACTAAAACAAAAAAAACATCTGTCGGAGACCTAAATTATAGCGCACTGATTAGAATGTTCGTGCTGAAAATGCTTGGTGTTTACAAATTCTACTACTAAAAAAAGGGGAAAAAGATAAGTTTTTGCCGATTTCAAACTTTTTCTTGCGTCTTCCTTTCCCAAGCACAGCGACACTACAGAAGATTACCGCTATCTGTTTTAGTCACTCACTTTCCTTTATTGTTATTTTCGAGCTGTACAAATAACAAATGACTGTGCATAATTTTCGTCTTGTTGACGTATAATACGTTTTACGATAGCCTGATATTTTTGAAGGAATTTATCTCTCTGAGTCTCTGAGTGAAGGTCATGGGCGGGGGGGGGGGGAGTCTCTCGGTCCTAGTTAAAAATAATGTCGCCTGGAGCTTTCCAGACCAAAGAAAGCTCGGCCAAAAATTTTCCGCGCTTTGATCAAGTTAAATGTTCTGACTGCTCATCCCGCAATTTCCAGCTCAAATGTGGCAACATTTGCTTTTCCAGCGATTTCCGCGAGGATGAGGGTTACTTTTTTAAGGATATTTTAAACCTTACCCATCTATTTCATCTTTTAAAATAAAATGAAGGCTCGGGTGTAAATAGTGATAACTAGCATTTTTTTCAATCAAAGATATGGCTTGTGAAAAGTTCGAGAAATAACTGCAGCAAGTATTTTGATTTTTAAACAAAGTGGGTACAGTAATTAAGGGCTGCAATTTTCTTTTCAAAAGTTAATGGTAAAAGCAATATCAAGCTTTAAATTTCCTTTGTTCCATTTTTATAAACATTCATACGAACTATAACGTTGCAGTTCGGCCTCATAAGTGAATGTTTTTGTGTAAAAAAAGTCCTAAATCAAGTAGCTTGGCTACTATAAAAAAGGCTACTATTTTTTTTATAATGGCGGAAAAGAGGCAAATATATGTTAAAAGTGCCCACCGGCTACTGGCAGCAGACTAAAATTTGAATTTAAAGTTCAAATCGAATCTCAGGGCTGAGAACGATACCGATCCCTTCCCCACCCACGCAGTGCTTCAAAGGTGAACTATCGGACGGGCGCTCTGCCAGCTGCCCATCGATTGAACGTGGACGCTTGGGGCGAGAGGGGGGAGGGGGAGGTGTGCTCCCCGAGAAGCATGCTTCCGGCCAAAAAGATACGAGCGCGGAACTTCATGCCCGTGCTATGAAATAATTTGTTGTACTAATCTTGGCCTTATCGCGAAACTGACTTTGTTTGCAGCCTGAGCAGCACTATTGCACTTTATTTTTAGGCAGGTATTTAAAATCATCGTTTGCAAGTCCGTTATTGATTTTTCAGTGCAGGGAATGGGTTTCTGACGTAATATACCTGTGGCCGAACTAAATGTTTGCTAAAAGTTTTTCGAGAACATTTTATTCATTTGAGGAGTTTTGACTCAAGCGGGGGGAGGAGAAAAGCATAGGCAAAAAAAAAAAAAAAAAAACACATTTGAATGTGAAAGCCGTTGGTAATTCTCCTCTATAAGTGTTTATGGATTGCAAGAAAGAAAATCAAAACAGTTGCTTAATAAAGTAGAGTATTTTAAATGTATGGTGTTCCAAACTGATCCTGTGATTAGATTCAATATTTTTTCCACCAAATAATCGTCAATTTTTTGCCGATTATGGTTGATTAATCGGTACTGCCGATGAATCGGCGCATCCCAAGTGTGAATACAAACATGTCCATAAATGTGTAACTGTTATTGTATCGGTCTCAAGTATAAGGAATGTTAGACACAGAGCTTTTTTTTTTGTTTAGTTTTCGTTAGGTATTGTATCCTGAACAAACAGAAAAAATCTCGCTTGTGTATGAAAAAGAGAGAACGAAAGAGGCTTGGCTATCCCGTGACTCAAAATTGGTAACATGGAGGCCTCTCGCCATTCAAAAGGTTCTATGCGACCTCCAACCCATTCAGTGCAAGAAGGAATCCTATATTTTAAAAGCAGTCTAAAAGCGGGGAAATCTTATGAATGTATAAGTCGATGATTCATACATTCCATGTACTCCGTTTTATGCACCGACAAAAATAAAGTTTGAATTGTTCAGCTCACATCAAGATTTTTTTCCTGTACAATTGCCCCCCCCCCCTCTTTATGTTCAGGGTATTTCACGTGATCGTGCGATCGTGAAACTGGTCCGGCGTCCCACCCCGGTGAAGTTGCTCACGCGTGGGAACTAGCTTCTGATTCTGTCTCGAAGAATTCTTGGACAGAATGAAATTTATTCACTTCGCTGACGAAACGAACATTTCCTTATTTTGTAAATCGGAACTATTGCAGTAGGTGGGTGTTTCACGGCGTGGTGCGGGACATCGAACCCTGAATGTACATCTGAGAAAGGAATACAAAAAAAGTATGAGGGCCATTCCACCGTCACGTGCAGGACAATCAGACTCAAACATTTTAACAGCATTTTGCGGTAGATAATATTTTAACTAAACAGGAGCAAACACATTTTTTTTAATGTTTACATCTGATGCAAAGATGCTCCTGACACACTTATATTTTAATCAAATATTTTTGTTACTTAAAATGTAATTGAGTGATATGCGTCACGCGTGGGACATCCTTTATTAAGTCAACCTCTCGCAAGGGCTTTTATGCATTTCACATTTTGCTCCATTCATTTAACAACGACAAAACAAGTTGCAGATTTTGACTTAAATGTTAATAGTTTACAGTTATTACGATATCATACTGAGTAAAGTACGCGGCATGCATCATTTTAAAAACCTCTGAACAAGAGACACCTCTTCTGAAGGGACAAAAAGTTCAATAATCTAAGTGTCCCTTATTGCGTGGTGCTACTGTATTATTATTTTATAAAGCGCTTTGCAAACACGTTAACATTAAAGTTATTTTAAGTCAAGGGTACAGTTTCGTCATTTGACTTTTTCCTGCGTTTTCCCATATGAGACAGATTTAACCCCTAAAACCATCTCCTGGGGCACGACCTTGTACTGTGCATATCGATTGTTTTTTTTTTTTTCCTACAGTAAATAAATAATTTGGGTTGAAGAGGGAGAAACGTCGAGCTAGAAGATATTTCGACCGTGAAGAGCTCTGTTTTGAATTTTACGGCGCTGTATTTGTGAGGTTTGTTTTTTCTTTTTTCACATAAGGGGTAAATAGTTCGCGAAACGGAGAAGTTGCTTCATTTGCATGTTTCGGCAACACGTCCCAGCGAGAGAAGACATATTTCCCTCCCTTGTTTGTTTTCCCTCGGTTGCCCTTGGCACGATTCCTTCGCTTGCGAGGAGAAAGAAGAGCCTAACTCGAAGGAAATGACGGAGGATACGGAGAGAGTCGGCAAATAACTACTTATAAGCAGCTACCCATGTAGTTATTGTTGCTTCGGATACCACTCTGGCATCCGAGCCCGAGTAATGCTTGATCACAAAGAGATGGCGCGTGACTTTGAAGCGGAAACGGTCCTCTTTATTTTGTAATCTAAGCACCCGAGAGATAACGCAGACACCAAAAACTTGAATGAACTGCGTGAAAAAAATATTTTTTGTGCCGATATGCCTTTTTTTAAGCCTAAGTGGTCTGTTTTCTGCTGCAATGTCACGCGCCGTCTCTCCGTGGTCAAACTATAGATGCATCTACTCTGCTTAAGACAGAATTGTTACGGCTTCCGTTTTCACGGGCACCATTAAAGTGGAAGTCCGATTTAGCTCAACACTCGAGCCATAAGACCCGTTTGAAGGGCAGGCCGCCATTCACAACGCACACATTCCCACAGAAAAAGAACAGAAGAGAGAGAAAGTACATCCATGCCCGAACTGGGATTCGAACCCGAGACCACGCCATCCGGGTCACACTTCTCTGACCACTAAACAAGGTGGCCGGCAAAACTGGGAGTGTCGTGGCAATGTGATCTGGCGTCCCGTCTTGAGTGGGACGCTCTCGAGTTAAGTCAACAGTGCAACATAGCTAGTAAGAAAGCCATAGGATGCTTGAGTTCATCAATAGATCTATGAAGGTTCTTCTGCTTTGATGTAGAAGTTTGGTAAGACCTTATTTGGAGTATGTTGATCAGTTTTGGTCTCCCTGTCTTGAGAAGGATATTAATTTACTGGAAAGGGTTCAAAGGAGGGCTACGAAGCTAGTTAGTGTTCTTTCTAATTTATAGTATGAGACGACTACGCTTAGTGTGCGTAATATTCATAGTCTTAAGCAAAGGAAAATCAGAGGGGACCTGATTCAGTTATTGAAATTTATCAAAATGAAAGGTGTTTCTATATTGAAGTTTTGTATGGAAAGCAGACAAGGAGCAATACTTTAAACTATTCAACCGTCACGTGTGGGACAATGAGACACAACATATTCACCAACAATTTGTTATAGCTCTTCATATTTTAACTGAACAGAAGTAAACTCATTTTTAAATCTTTAAACTTGATGCAAAGGTACTCCTGACACGGTTATATATTTGTTTAGTCATTTTGTTATTGGAAATTTAATTTATTCATATGCCTCACGTGCCGGACATCCAAACTAAACCTTGCTTTTTGAATTATAGCTAATTTTTTGCTCTATTATAATTCAGACAAAACACATTGTAGATTTTGAAAGTTGAGGTTCCAATGTAAGTGAAACATGTCTCATTTGTTGAGAAATAAAAATTTGCCTTTAGAAAAAATTTTAGGGCGATTCTACGAAAAAATGTCAATTTTTTCCCACGCGTGACGATTCACAGATTATTTCATTGAGCAGTCATGGGTGGGGACCAAATTTCTTTCGTAAGAAATCACACATACGCTTGTAATTTCTTACGCAACAAAATTTTGTTCACTACCCTTTTAAATTTTTATTTTTAATGAAATAGAGTACGAAGTGTGACGTGCGGTACAACATGACCGTTTTCCGTGGAATGGCCCTTGATCGGAGAGAAGGCGAAACATATTTCGGCACAGCATTCGTTTCATCGGGAGGCGGCCTGTTTATTTTAAGTCTTATTCCGATCGCGAATCCATTCGGAGATGCTGAATGAGGCCGCTGAAATCGGCTTAGGGTGTGACCTCCGCGACACGAGGCCGCGAAAATCCCGTAAGCCGCTCATGGGAGGGCAGAAGGGGTCACGCTTCGGCTCTGTGTCGAGTCTCATGAGATGAATGAGCCGGGTTTCCGAATCGAAAGCAGATTTAATACGGAGGCGGAATTTATTACGATGTGTCTTATGCTGGCATCATGGTTCGCAAACATGAATTAATGTATTAATTTCATAATTACAGATAAAAGCTGAATGCGGCAAATAGTTTGAATGTCAAATGACAAATATTCTGGAGAGATGAAATGCGCATTTTGAGAGTAAAAATATCTAATGAATCATTAAAAATCCCATTAAGATCTGGCGGGATGATTTATACCAATTTCGTATATTCCTTAAACACGTGCGAATGTTCTTTATTTAGTTATTATTCACTTGCGTAAATTGGTTTTAAAAACGAAAGAATCTTCCTTTAAATTACTTTTAACCCATTAATGCCTAGCGTCCCTTTTTAGGTACGGTCCGAAAAGTGTGTCTGAATTTTCCAAAAATGAACATTTCAACCAAATAATTGTGTTCAATTATTACTTTGGTATTGCTTCAATTCTGTATTAACAGATTGCAGCACATAACCGCTGTAAAGTGTGATCTGTAGCCATTTGATTATGATCTTTATCAAAAATTACATCGTTCGCAATCTCAAGAACAAAAAGCTAAGTTTTTAAAGTTATTAACAAGTAAATCTATCTGTGTTTGATATATGTGCTACTTTGATCGATGTTTTAGTTTACCTTTTTTTGCAATTTTGTAAATTTTAAATTTTTTTAGGATTTTATAGCAATTTAAGAACGTCCCTAAAAAGGGACGCTAGGCACCAAAGGCTGCATTGTTTAACCGTTGCTGATTTCTTGCTTAGAATCTATAATTTATATCAAAGAAGTTAATAAATGTTTTTAGACTGAAAAACAGATAATAATTGTCATTTTTAAAACTTATTTTATTTTCAAAATCTAATTAAATTAAATTAATTAATATATATAAACTTAATTATACAATGTTCTTAAATATTTTCTCTTCTTTTTTTTAATTACAAAAAATACTCAAGGTAAATTTTGAAAGAAAGCTATTTCAAAAATGTAATTCTTTAAAACACTAATTATTCCTTATATTTCATTACTTTTCCATTATGCATTTAGGTGTTTATTATTGTTTAGTCTGACTGTTAAAGAAGCCCTAAGCTGTTTCAGAAGCTTAGCATTTCACCTTGATGAAGAATTCAAGGATTGCATATGTGTCTGTTGTTTGGGAAAGGGGGGGGGGAGGTTGCAGATTTAATTTCAGAATTCCCTGAGCATGCCAATTTTGATCTCTACTGTGAGAATTTATTTACTTCTCTTGCGCTCCTACGTGATTATTTGTCTCCGCAAGGTTTTGTGCAAGAATCGGATTAAAAAATTGCTCATGAACTAAAGTTACGTTGTCCAAAAAAGAAAAGAGAGAAAGTTTTGAATAAATGTCGATGACAGGTAAAATAATATTACGTTGGTTCGGTGGAATAATAGCAATGTCATAACTATTGCATTGAATCTTCATGGAGTTTATCCTATTGTAAAGGCTAAGCGATTGTCCAACAGCGAAAAGAAAGTAATTGAAATTGATGAACCAAATATATATGGTTGCTCAATACAAACGTTGCATAGGGAAAAAGATCCCATGCATCAAATATCGGGAACTACCGGTTTTTGATCCACTCTAAAAAATGGTGGTAGCCGCTCTTCATTTTTATTTTAAAAGCTGCTATACAACATGCATTGAGCTCAAGAGAGTTGAGTTAGGTATTATGGGGCTAGTTGTTATATTGTTTTAAATAAGACTCAAGTAAGATGTGCCTATTGAAGTAAAAGACCTTATCGGAATGCAGCAAATGCAATACGTAGGTTTGCAGAAATGTTTTGCTGACTTTCATACTCAACAACACCAATATTTCCTTGTTCTCTGAATCTACTTCCCAGTTTATGTTAATTGCTGCTTTTATTTCTTTTCATAAATTGTCATTTTCAATATTACATCGTAGGCAGAAAAAAAAAATTTGGTAAAAAAGTATGTACCCTCTGGTGCCTAGCGTCCCTTTTTAGGGACGATTTTTCTTTCTTAAATAAAAAATTTATTTTTTACATAATAATTTTTTAACTATTTTTCCTGTCCATTAGACACTATTTGTAACCAGTATACAAAGTATCGTTGAAAAATAAAATGTCAGGCATTAATGGGTTAATTCCACGTTGAATGTAAATTTGGGTTACCAAAGCATGTTTTAATTAAAATATCATCTCAGAATATTACGTTAGCTTTGGTTGCACAAATCTGGCAAGGATGAAAGGAAAATTTTGAACTTCATTTTGTCTGCTTTTTTTTATTCAGTATTTCTTTTGCAATGTGTGTACAGTCGTTCTAGCTAACGTTGAGCCATACCGGTTAGATTTGCGCAATAATTCTTAAGCAATATTCAATATTTTACTTTAAAAATAAAGCTTTAATGCAGAGAAGTTACGAAATAATTTTTCCCTTACTTTTACGAAAAGAATGTTGGCAATATTGTAAACAACGCATTGCATGATTCAATCAATCTGAAGTTGATGTTCAGAAGATTATTTTTGAATTAGTTAAAAATGCGATAGCAGGTAAAACATTGACACGTGAGTGGCAGCATTTCTACTTACATGATGTGAGTAGTAGGTATTTATTTAGTCCGAGTTCACTAGGAACTCGGAAATGTACAAATATACGGATAGGGGTCATTTTCAAAATTTGCTTACATTTGCTGTCCGGAGGTTAAAAAGACGATTTTGAAGCATAATTTATGTTTTAAATTCAACGCGAACAATTATTTTCTGTAAGAAATACCCCCAAAAAAAATTCTATCACTCAAAAAAATATTGAAATTTATTTATTTATTTTTAGATAAGTCTTTAAAAATGAGAATCAAGGCAAAAACGCTTGTCCTTTTCCCATTTTCACAAGTTCAACTACTCTTTTTAGATACTTTACTTGTGTAAAAAAGTATATACGACAAATTATTTTACGACAAATTATTAGTGTATGATGTTCATGAGAAATATTGACAATAGTATTTTTTTTAATTAAGAAATGTATGAATATATTTTGTACGGAAGTTCTTGTCAAGTCCGTTACCCTAAGATCATTTTAGCTAAAAAAGGTATTTATTGCTGTCAAAAGATGGTAACACGTATTCAGTTAACTTAACAAACTAGTAACGTAACTATTTCGTACCATTTAGTTTTTTTCAGTCGAGAAGTATTGCTGTGGCGTTTCGCACAAAATTTCTTGAAGGTGCGTATTTTTATTCTTTGTCAAATCCGTTACCAAAGATTTTAGTATTAATTCTTGCTTTTTCTAAACTTTTACCCATAAATATTGTTTATTATACAACTCTAAGAAAATGTATATTGTTGTTCAATTTTTAAGTTCGACATCCTAGCCATAATTTGATTTTTTTGATTACTGACATTCATTAACTATGAAGCACTTTATACGTTACGACATGCGTTTGTTTTACCTTTCATCGCACCATTAGACAGTGGTCGCAGCGCCCCCTATAGTTTGTTAGAATTACGAATGAATTCGTAAAAGTGAGAAATTTTTCTTCTATTTTTTTTAATACCATTTTAAAACTAAAATAAAATGAAAAAATGCCTCTGAAAAAGGTTATAAAAAAAGAAGACAGAAAGAAATCTATTTTTTTTTAACCAAAATGAAAAGTATTTGCTTAATTTAATTAATTAGCTTAACTGCTACTGTTAGGGCCCTGCTCCACATTGACGTAAAGCAGAAAAATAAAGCAGAAGCGTAAAATGGAGCAAATAGTGTTCCTATGGAAAGTACCCGGATTTTCGGTTTCTGCCTTCAGTTTCGGTCGCGTTTTACGCTGATGTGGAGCAGGGCCCTTACTGCTGTTTATAAATTTGTCCTCATTTCTTTGAATTAAATCTAATTATCGTTTGCGCAATTTACTTATTTTTTCGCAGTGGCAAGATAAAAGAGATGAGATGGAATATTGAAAATTTTTTACTGGAGGTGATTTGTTTTTCTCGTCCGTAGTTGTCGGAGAATATCATTTTATATTTTACGTAATATGTGATTCAGAGTACTTTTTATAAAATAAAAAAAAATGTTTAAATTCGCTTGTTTTAAAATTATAAAAGAAGTGAAACGGAAGAAACAACGACTATCACAGTAAGATATAGCTTTTATAATTCTTTGTCTTAGGTTTGACTCTCAGATCAGTGAGAAACTAAATTTTATCTAAAAAGGAAAATGGATTTTCGATTGTTTAAACTATTGAATTTTGCCTTAACTTAAGTAACTTAAGCAAATAATTCCTGAGTTTAAATCAAAACGATGAAATTCCCCTAAAAAGCGATTTTTTCAGTGACCAGATTTTCAGAAGAAATCCCTATGAAAATACGATTGTGATCACAAGAACGAAACCTTTTAATACACAAGCATGAAAATTGTGTCTAATTATTTTTCAAGCATGTATTTTTCATTTTCCTTCTTTTCTAAACTTTTATTGCTTAAAAAATTAGATGAACTTCATTAATTTTTGCCTCCTTCAAGGAATATTTATCATTACTTGTTAGTTAAATAAAAGAATTTTTTCTCTGAAAATATTCTTATTTTCAAGTTTTATGTTAAGCTCTCAAAGAGTGAAACAGTAATCTGAATTTCCAAATTTTTGGAGTTGATGAAATTGCGAATGCCACATTTTCGGTCCTATACCGGTTCAATTTAAGAAAAAAAAAAAACCGTTTTATACTCAAAACTTATGTCCCTAAAGCAGCGAAAATAGCAGCTAAAACTTTGAATCACTTCTGCAAAGGTGTGGAGGAGCAGTAAAGGCTACTTACTACATGGAAAAGCACGCAGATTTGGGTCTAACAACCAAATGTAAAAGTGTGGACTTTGTACATGGATCGTCATACATACCCCGCCAACAAAAGGGGCCCATATCAACAATTTCGAAAGACGTAAATTTTTTGTTTAAAATAATTGAAAAAAGATTTAGATTAAACATAGAATTTATAAATGCTCTTTACTACCACAAAACTAGCACGAAATTATTTCACATAACTGACATTGTGGAGTGTAACCAATGTGACACATATAAAATTTATTCTTTATAAGGGAGTTTCAGTTTTCGATAGCTTTACTAATAATTTCTAGAGCAAAAACCATTGAGGGATTGAATTCTGCTTTAAATGGACTGCAAAATCGCGTACTTTCTATCTCGGCGGAAACAGCAAAATATCGTAAACATTACCGAACGTTTACGCATCAAACTTAACATTATAGACATTTTGCCTGCACTACAGCATTCGAGGATAAAGCAGTGTTTCGTAAAACTTTGTTTTTTTTTTCAATACTGCATATGTATTTATTCATTTATTTGCCGGGGTGCAATACGAATCGAAGTCAGGGCCGGATCACCAAATAAGCAAAGTAGGCGGTTACCTGGGGGCCCTGAGGTTCTGAGGGGCCGCGGAGAGATCTCAAACACCCTTCTCTCTCTCTCTCTCCTCTCTCTATTTCCTCTTTTACTTCTGCAATATAGATCAATTTCGAACAGTGGGAACCAGAGCAAACATTAAATAGGGGGTCCCTACCGAGTAACAAAAAAATATATATCTACATTTATATATGTGTGTGTGTGTGTTTGCGTAAGAGAGAGATAGTTAAAAAATGAGAGGCTGCGAAATCTCCTTCTCCCGTTTTTTGAGTTCTTGATGGCTCTAGTGGGCTTCATCACTTGTAGCGCCTATGGGCCCCAACTCCTTAATCCGGCCCTCATTGAATTAACAAAATGAGAGCCGTATCGAGGGATCTGCAGATAGGCCTATAGTGTTGTGTCTGTGATGGAATTTCTCCGCACAGCGCCGTGTTTCGAAATTCGGGTCTGTTTCCATGGCATCTCGACAAACGATCCGTGCGTGCCGCTCGCTCTTCCGCGTGACCGTATTCGAAGAGTGACCGGCAGTGACCTATCGATTCGGCGATTCTTTTCCACAAATTGGGAAATGGTTTTCTATACCCCACAAATCCAGAAACGCTGGACCGAAATACAAGTGAAAATTGTGTGTGTGGGGGGGGGGGGGACGGAAGCATAGGTTTGAAACATACCTCTACAATCATTTCGACGCCACAATAGGAGGTCATGGGAGGTCGCTGTGACCTTCCGAAGAACCCTTAATTCGGCAATTTTCTCATTTGGCAAAATTTGCAATTCCATTCGGCAAATGCAGAATTTCTTCCCTCCCGAAAATTTGAGCCCAGGGCGCTCCCGTTCGAAGCATTATATTACTCATGGAATTCACAGAGAAGAATACTCATTTCTGTACCAATAGACAGGTTAACGTTAGTCCATTTTCATTACTTTTCTGGAGAGAGCGAAAGTGTTTGTCGGATGCATTCAAGGGATGGGACTTGCGCTCTTTATAATTAGGGAGGAATACTTTTTATAGAATAACGTTCTCATAGCTCGATGCGGGTTAAGATTCTAGTTACAATGCGGTAATAAAGTGAAAATTGCCATTTTTGAGATGACTTAGGACACAGATTTTTTATAAAAAATCTGTGAAAATACGATTGTGCTCTGAAATACGAATGTGAATTCAGCCCTTTAACGCCCCATGTTTCCATTTGTCAACGTGCTCAGTTTAATCGTCTAAAGTAGCCAAGTGCGTAGTTGAAGTTCTATTGCTGACAGAACCCATAAGGTACTGAAGGTACCAATGAAAAAAATTTTGACTTTGTAAATCACCCAAGCTCTCATGGAAAAACATATTTTCGAAAAAAAAGAACCGCCTACTGTGGGAAATTGCTCTAAAAAGTAAAAAATAAATTTATTCTTTGAACACCATCGACACTTGTTTCAAATAAAAGTCTTAAAATCGGCTCGAAAAAAAAATCATACGTACCGTAAAATGGGGTGAATCGGTACACTTTTCAGCTTTGATTATAAAAAAAGTAGTTAAAAGATTTTTTTTTTTCAATTCAATTTTTTGTGTAAAAATTTCGGTCTTGCTTTGCTTTTGATATTCCAAGCAAAGACAAAACCTTTTGAACAGTTATTGTTTACATATATAGGAATTTAGGGGTGTTCCGATTCACCCCACTGATACGGGTCAATCGGAACATATGTGTTAAAGTTTTTATCATTTTCTTTTTTTCAATTTTACTTGTAATAGGTCTCACAAACATGAGTAATATTGTTGAGGGAGAATAAGAAGAGACAGTTGTCGTCAAATAAAAGCTTATTTTCTATACCAGTAAACGTTTATGATTTGTCAAAAGTCAAAATAATTTTGAACTTAAGAAAAATTAAAATTAATTTTAAGAAATACTTTTAAATTGAAATACAAAGATTTAACATAAATTGAAGTCACTCATGTCGTCCACAAATATGTGCTTGTCCTTAAAACTAGCAGTTGTGGCTTGGCTTAAGTTTTTTCACAACATCTTCTGAGATGAACCCTGCCTTTTCTTTAGTTTCTTGAAATCTCTGTGTTTTGGGGATTGCACTGTAAGATTTCCCAGTTATTCATCACTGTCTGTGTGCTGGACTTTTGACACATAAAGTCTGTATGACTTTCCCCCATGTATTTAAGTAAAATAAAGTCTCCTTGAAGTTAGAATCTTGATTGTTCAACCAGTTTCCTTCAAAAAAGTTTGAATTGGAAAAACAGTACAAAGTGTTCCGATTCACCCCGCAAATTTTTTTTCCTGTGACATTTTTGAGAATTCTTCATTTTTATGACACTTTTAAAAAATGTAAATACTAATGTGGTATTCTGTTGTTCAGATACATGCATAATTGAAAAATACCACTCTTAGGTTTAAAATATAAGAAGGTTTGTTCTTACATATGAAGTTTTGCAGTCTATAAAAACGTAATGTTTTCTAGCATTACACGTGCAGATCTTCTTAGAAGCCAGTAGGGTTGCCAGATTGACAAAAGTAATTTTTTCCAACTTCCTAGGATCTTACCTTTCTAAAAAAAAAATTAATGGCGAAAAATACCCAATAGTATATTTATGAAGAATTTCTTTGTACGGTCGGGAAGTTTTGTTCCGATTGACCCCGCTGTTCCTATATACCCCATTTTACGGTAACTACAATTTAATTGGAAATGTACATCTTAATGGATCCATGCTCTTCAATAGCATTCGCATACATTGCATTGATAACCACATATTAGTGTTACGAAGATACAAATTTTTTGTTCTTATTTTGAATAGTTTTTCCAAAAATGTTGGCAAAATGTGGTTGAACATCATGTTATCTATCGCTTCTTTGCCGACTTTAAAACTTATGCTTGAAACTAGTGTCGATTGGGTTCAAAGAAAAAAAATATTTTTTTCTCTTTTTTCTTTTCCAAAAAAATATTTTTATTCCATCCTCTTTTGTGAAAATGTTCTGCAAAAAATAGTGCCATGCTTTCATTACGAAACATCACCTTATTTTTTCTAGTAAATGCTCCATAAAATAAATATCAACGCGTTTAAAACTGTAAACGATTGATGCTAAAAGCTAACAAATTCGATCTATCCCATACAAAGGTCCGACCAGCATCCATAATTAATGACCGCTGTCCCAGTGGGTCGATTCCCAGCACGAAGCCTCATCCTTTTCCTTCCAGTTTCCTTTCTTTTTCCTCATAAAAGGCGAACAGTTTGCGAAATGAGAGGACCCTTCATTTGCCTTTTCGACCGCACGTCAGCGAGGGCAGGAATATTTTAAGCGTCCCTTGTTTGTTTTCCCTCGGTTACCCTTGGCACGATTCCTTCGCATGCGAGCAGAAAAAAGAGCCCAACTCGAAGGAAATGATGATATCATGATGAATGACAGTTGAGATGGAAATGCTGAGCACAAGCAGTTGTCATAACTTTATGACACCCAATCAAGATTGCTCCGTATGGTGATGCCATTTTGGCGAAAAATGGCAGATATTCTTTTTTGTCAAGACTAGAGATGAAAATGGTCGGAAAAAAACCGGAAATTTTCGGAAAAAAACCGTTTTTTTCCGTTTTTTTCCGAGGAGGTTTATTTCCATTCCGGAAAAATTGAATTTTTCCATTTAATTTTTAAGAAAGAAATGACTAGAAAATCTTTTGTTTGTATAATTGTTAGAAGCGTTAATTTATTGAATCCTGCATTTTTGTTTTTCATTTAAATCCCCTAAACATCTTGATGCAAAAGCATATAGCCATTATTTTCGTTTTTTTTCCTTATTTAATTACATTGCAGGTATCAAAGAGCATTTTTTTTTAAATCGTGTACAAAATACTAGTTTTTTAGGATAATTATGAAATTTGGATACTGAAATTGTGCTAAAATGTTCAATTTCTGGTCATACTCCCCGATAATTTTCAGCTTGGAAAGCAGAAAAAAAGATAAATAAAATTTATCCAGTTTTTAAGGAAATACTTGAATATTGGCCATTTTATAAACATTACGTTCTCTACTCTAGGACAGCACAATTTTTAATTGAAAATGTTAAAGCAATAGTAAATAAGTACAGAAATTTATGTTAAAAACACATTTTAATATTTTGTAATAAGTGAACCACTGCTCAATTAGGTAAAAAAATAATTCTGATTAAATTCCAACTTTTGTAAACACAACAGATTTTATAATTGGCCTACTATTAGTGTATTTTTGATATTAAAAGTACATAAATTATTTCTTATGAAAAATTACATATCGCCACTGAAAGGTAAAATTATTTCATTATTGATAAGTGCTTATGCACAAAAATTTTCATTTATTAATATGAATTCTTTCATACAAAATGCATTACCTCACTTTTTAACTGATTTTCTTTATGTACTTCCTCTACTTTGTGTATGTATAAAATAAACTGTCACATACATATTTAATTTTATATCATAGATTTATCAATTTTCTGTTAAAAATTGTTAATTTCCTTTTGGTATTTAGATATTTTCCAAAATTTTATATTAATATGCAATATTACTAACATTATGACAGCATATTTACAAAAAATTTAATAACTTAATTTAAATAGTTTACATATCTTTCAAAGATTTTTATATGTCTAACAATTCAGAGTTCAAATCGTACTAAGATAATAATTATTAACGTTCTGTGTATTTAAAGTAGCACAAAATATAAAATAAATAACTAAATAATAAAAAAAAACTATATTAAAGTAAGTACACTTACCTTTATTGCAAATTCCAAGCAGAATTCAACGCTATCAACTATTAAAACTCTCTCAACACAACAACTCTACACAGAAACTTCTTTAACAAAACCAACGTCCTTTTAGTGAAGAACTAATTTTACTTCTTCATGAAATGAATAAGCATAACTTCAGCCACAGAACGAGGTTTCCGCTGACTATGCGAACTAAATGTATATTGCCGTGCTTGCTAAGCACATAGTAGAATCTGCAATTGAGCTCAAACTGAGATATTGCATTTTAAAGAGCTGCGCCTCCATATATTTTGTTGTGATGACTTTTTATTCAGCAGATTAAAAAAAAAAGTTTCCAATCACAAATGACTACAAAACATTTTATTAATAACACATACGAAACAGAGAGCAACCTCTGGTTAATAACTCTGGTTTTGTTGAAAAGTTGGGGTACGACTATTGTGCTTAGCAAGGCAGTGCAGTAAGTTGAAACTCCAGTTTAAATTTTGTTCAGGTTTAGAAACCATTACGCAGTTTATAGTTTTCTATTAGAAAGGTTAAAAAAAAAGTCATTTAATTTTTATTTGGATTTAGATTGGGTGGGGAAAAACCAGAACTCAATAGTTTTCATTTTTAGATAGTGAGGTTATATTGCAAGGGAGAAAAATCATTCTGATTTTTCTTTCAAACACTATTATTGATGTTTGAAAGTATCTACTTATTATTTTAAGTTTTAAAGGCAGTCTAAAATAGAAAATTTAATTGTAAGGGTTAGACACACTTTATCCAATATTAACAGTGAAATGACGATATGATTCATTTGTGGGGTTTGACCAAGAAAGCTTTGAGTCATAAAACAGAAAGGCTATTTTTTTCCTATTAAAACCTACCTAATTATGCGTATTTCTGCCATCAGGAAAAATAATATGTGTTGATTGCATATATTTTTAATGATTAACCTTTTAAATGGTCCAAGAAAAACAAAACTATTAAAAAACGCTCTTTTTAATTGTAAAAAAGTCAATTTTTCATTTTTTTCCAATTTTTCCGGAAAAAAACAGGAAAAAAACCGGTTTTTTTCCATCACTTCAAAATTTCCGGAAATTTTACATGTTGTTGTTTTTCCTGCCTTGCATCATTTTCATTAGTTTTGGTTTTATCTGACGTCATGTTGCAAAAGTATCTGAAGATATCACCTTTATCACTTGTATACCGGCCCGTAACACTTTGTAGTTTTTACACTTGCCCTAACTTTAATAAGCGTGAAGACATTTTCGCGTGGTTTTTCTTCTTATCACTAGAATTTGTGAATGGATTGTTTAAAGTTATGAATGAACAGAATACTCCGGATTTTCTAGAATATTGTCGTAATTTCTTTCCGTGTATAAATAGCCTTGAACACAGTTTTAGTCAGTCAGTTTTTTCAGATTTGATCTGGTGACTCGTTTTTATTCGCTTGGGCGGATGTTTGTTTTGCTTTTGTAATTGCTTAATTACTGTTCACGTTAGATACGTGGTGCTGAGTTACTGTTGAGAGTACGTGTACTGTTTTGCTACCTAATTGCTGGATGTTTAG